>MUZC01002415.1:217734-230438 GCA_002072015.1 Radix auricularia | reverse complement strand
AACCTCACCTGTAGCTCACCAGCTATGATGGTGTAGCCAGACAAACCTCACCTGTAGCTCACCAGCTATGATGGTGTATCCAGACAAACCTCACCTGTAGCTCACCAGCTATAATGGTGTAGCCAGACAAATAACCTCACCTGTAGCTCACCAGCTATGATGGTGTTGCCAGACAAACCTCACCTGTAGCTCACTAGCTATGATGGTGTAGCCAGACAAACCTCACTTGTAGCTCACTAACTATGATGGTGTAGCCAGACAAACCTCACCTGTAGCTCACTAGCTATGATGGTGTATCCAGACAAACCTCACCTGTAGCTCACTAGCTATGATGGTGTAGCCAGACAAACCTCACATGTAGCTCACTAGCTATGATAGTGTAGCCAGACAAACCTCACATGTAGCTCACCAGCTATGATGGTGTAGCCAGACAAATAATCTCACCTGTAGCTCACTAGCTATGATGGTGTAGCCAGACAAATAATCTCACCTTTAGCTCACTAGCTATGATGGTGTAGCCAGACAAATAATCTCATCTTTAGCTCACTAGCTATGATGGTGTAGCCAGACAAATATCTCACCTTTAGCTCACTAGCTATGATGGTGTAGCAAGACAAATAATCTCACCTTTAGCTCACCAGCTATGATGGTGTAGCCAGACAAATATAATCTCACCTTAAGCTCACTAGCTATGATGGTGTAGCCAGACAAATAATCTCACCTTTAGCTCACTAGATATGATGGTGTAGCCAGACAAATAATGTCACCTTTAGCTCACCAGCTATGATGGTGTAGCCAGACAAATAATCTCACCTGTAGCTCACTAGCTATGATGGTGTAGCCAGACAAATAATCTCACCTTTAGCTCACTAGCTATGATGGTGTAGCCAGACATCACCTGTAGCTCACCAGCTATGATGGTGTAGCCAGACAAATAATCTCACATGTAGCTCACTAGCTATGATGGTGTAGCCAGACAAATAATCTCAACTTTAGCTCACCAGCTATGATGGTGTAGCCAGACAAATAATCTCACCTGTAGCTCACTAGCTATGATGATGTAGCCAGACAAATAATCTCACCTGTAGCTCACTAGCTATGATGGTGTAGCCAGACAAATAATCTGACCCGTAGCTCACTAGCTATGATGGTGTAGCCAGACAAATAACCTCACCTGTAGCTCACTAGCTATGATGGTGTAGCCAGACAAACCTCACATGTAGCTCACCATCTATGATGGTGTAGCCAGACAAACCTCACCTGTAGCTCACTAGCTATGATGGTGTAGCCAGACAAACCTCACATGTAGCTCACCAGCTATGATGGTGTAGCCAGACAAACCTCACCTGTAGCTCACTAGCTATGTGCGTGTATCCAGACAAACCTCACCTGTAGCTCACTAGCTATGATGGTGTAGCCAGACAAATAACCTCACCTGTAGCTCACCAGCTATGATGGTGTAGCCAGACAAACCTCACCTGTAGCTCACCAGCTATGATGGTGTAGCCAGACAAATGCTGAACACCGATATCTCCAGCCAGGGGGGAGTAAGCCAGTGACATCAGATAGTCGTAGGTCTGAGTGCCGAACTTTCTGTTTACAAAGACGTTTTAAAACATTTTTCCCATAGGACAGCGTAATTAAAAGTAAGGAGATATCAACGTCTTACAAGCTAAAATTAAAGCCATATACAAATGCTAAACGTGTATTTCGGGCAAGTTTATGTAGCCGAGTGGTGGGCTACGTTTGTTTGGGTTTGTTAAGTACTTGACAATTAACAAACAGGTAAAAAGAAATCCAGGACGTGAGAACTATAGTTTCTATAATAGTTGATTTATTGGTCTATCTTCTAATGTTGACACAGTAACTGATGTCTAAGTAATTTAACTTTACGCTAGCAGGTTACACAATATACAGTACTACTACTGCCTATGCCCTATTCTACCTAGGTGCCGGGTGTGACTCGCTGGGTGATTCTCTGGGTGATTCTCTCCCCAACCTAGCTTTCTCCTCCCTTATATAGTCCGGCCTAGTAATATTGGGTCATTGTCTTAGAGGACCGTTAATTGTTTCCGGCACCCATCTACATTGTGCTTGGCTGATGCGATAGGGGGGGGGTATTGTTCGAGCACTGATAGTTGTCACCATACGCCGAAAGCAAGGCGTCAAGCGATGCGTTTCGACACCCAAATACAACATTGTGCCGGGCTGATGAGATATGGGGGGGGGGCATTGTTCGAGGACTGATAATGGTAACCTCCACTGAAGCTTCTGGCACCAAAAATAAACAACATTGTGCTGGCGACGGAAAATATTTCCGGTCATTGTTTCGAGGACCGATAATTTTCACCTACCCCAGAAACGAGGCGCCATATACACAACATTGTGCTGGCGACCGAGTCCCATAAATCTCTGCCTAATTTAACAGAGGGCCCTTTGTTTGGGTGCGTGGTGAGGGGGGAGCAGTTGGGGCGCGGGCACACGGCCACAATTATGTAATTATGAAGACAGAAAAGTTCGTGAAGCTTGTTTACTTTGTCAACATAAAGCCCTGTAAGAAACCAGTCAATCAATGGAATAAAGAGGAATAAACAATAATGAGCAGAAATAACCCGACATCAGAAACGGAAGTAAAAACTTAACTTCCATCACCTCTGTTTAAGCTACCAACAAAAGGTGTGTTAGACCCTTCCCTTCATAATATCTATCGTATGGCTATATGCTTCTCAGGTTCGCCATAGCACATTTCTATCACGCCTATGACCCGAGTTAATGTTTAATGGTTACAAAATCAAATTTCCACTGTTAACACCACTGATTCAACATTTTTTATTTAACTGTAATAAAGAAAAGGCTACACACACACACACACACACACACTCACACACACACACGCACGCACAGACACACACACGCACGCACAGACACACACACACACTTATTTCAAATCTCTCACAAAAAGGCAGAAATCCGGAATTTTTTTTGGGTTATTAATCGCAGAGATGTCACATTAGTTGATTGTTACCTAGGATGCTAAATTTTGTAATTATAATACTTTAAATGTGGGACGTGGTGGTCGAGAGGTAGCGCTCTCGACTGTCATACCGATGGTCACGGGTTCGAATCCACACGAAGGTGAGGATTTGTTCTCGCGGCCTGAGGAGTCCCCGAGTCACCCAGCTCCGAATGGGTACCTAACTAGACAATAGTTAGGCGGCTGGGGTAATGCGTGGAACCCCTATAGCCGTGGCCTGTGACCGCTGCATCACTTGCCAACAGATATCTCTCATGGTCTGTGGACGCAATTATCTTCTGCATAGAAGGAGCGTCTGTATATCTAAGATAAGATAAATACTGCTCCCTTAGACTTCAGCCAACGTTACCCCCCCCCCCCACCACGCACACATTTTTCTCTATTATCTTACTAGGAAAACACCTTTTTTAAAATTGAACAAGTTCATAACAGGGCCAATAAATGTACTGCCAACTCACAAGACTCGTTCCACGTCACTTCCTGTGGCGTAAGGCAACCAAAATCCCGCGGAGCCATCAGATGTCGTGTCAGGCGAGAACAACTCGGCCACAATCTCCACCTCGGCGTCAGGGCAACGCTCCTGGACACAGATCCCGGTGGACAGACCCCCGACCCCTGCACCGATTATCACAACCTAAGGGGACACAACAAGGATTACATGGAGGGATCTTTTCTAAATTTGGTGTATTCAATGTTGAGTCGCCTTTTATCTGTGCCCCCTCGTTAAAATCACAATGTCGCTAGGCACAAAAAGACTGCATTCGGAGTGAGTTCCCTTAAGTTCGTAAATCGATGACAACTATGACTATTGTCTCCCCTGGCTTTGATTGTTAAGTAAAAGACATAAAAGAAACATTTTGAGAGGCACCTAAAGACATTTATGTTTAACAAGCATTTAGATCATTGGTGCCCGTTGAGTATGGTGTAGTAACATATACATCGGTGCCCGTTGAGTATGGTGTAGTAACATATACATCGGTGCCCGTTGAGAGTATGGTGTAATAACATATACATCGGTGCCCGTTGAGTGTGGTGTAGTAATAGATACACCGGTGCCCGTTGAGAGTATGGTGTAGTAACATATACATCGGTGCCCGTTGAGTGTGGTGTAGTAATAGATACACCGGTGCCCGTTGAGTATGGTGTAGTAACATATACATACGAAGTGAAAAAATTCATCATTGTAAACAAAGTGTAAATGGGGCCCTTAGGATTTTTTAGCTCGTCAGTTTAAAAAGAGGAGATATGGCATTGCTAAACTATACCTACATTTTATATCAATAAGTTTTCCACCCCTGTACAGACGCTAATATATAAATTGCAAAAACGAACTTAAAATAATAGTCAAATTACCTTCTTTGGAGCCATTGTTTGTCTCAAGAGACTTTCAATAAGTGGTGAGGCCAGGAGATGTCAGGTTAGTTAGAAGAGACCGTCAACAAACTGAAATTGGCAAAATATAGATATGCTAATTCTACAATACAAAATCAATGAATAAAATAAATGAATGGATTACATACAGTTACATGTTGACACAGTTAGATCCCATGTTGACACAGTTAGAGCACATGTTGACACAGTTTGAGCACATGTTGACACAGTTATAGCACATGTTGACACAGTTAGAGCACATGTTGACACAGTTAGAGCACATGTTGACACAGTTTGAGCACATGTTGACACAGTTTGAACACATGTTGATACAGTTAGAGCACATGGTGACACAGTTAGAGCACATGTTGACACTGTTAGAGCAACTGTTGACACAGTTAGAGCACATGTTGACACTGTTAGAGCAACTGTTGACACAGTTTGAGCACATGTTGACACACTTTGAGCACATGTTGACACAGTTTGAGCACATGTTGACACAGTTTTAGCACATGTTGACACAGTTTGAGCACATGTTGACACAGTTTTAGCACATGTTGACACAGTTTAAGCATATGTTGACACAGAGCATATATTGACACAGTTAGAGCACATGTTGACACATTTTGAGCACATGTTGACACATTTTGAGCACATGGTGACACAGTTAGAGCACATGGTGACATAGTTAGAGCAAATGGTGACACAGTTAGAGCACATGGTGACACAGTTTTAGCACATGTTGGCACAGTTAGAGCACATGTTGACACAGTTTGAGCACATGTTGACACAGTTATAGCACATGGTGACATAGTTAGAGCACATGGTGACACAGTTTGAGCAAATGTTGACACAGTTTGAGCAAATGTTGACACAGTTTGAGCAAATGTTGACACAGTTTGAGCAAATGTTGACACAGTTTGAGCACATGTTGACACAGTTTGAGCAAATGTTGACACAGTTTGAGCACATGTTGACACAGTTAGAGCACATGTTGACACAGTTAGAGCACATGTTGACACAGTTAGAGCACATGTTGACACAGAGCACATGTTGACACAGTTTGAGCACATGTTGACACAGTTGGAGCACATGTTGACACAGTTTGAGCACATGTTGACACACTTTGAGCACATGTTGACACAGTTTGAGCACATGTTGACACAGTTTTAGCACATGTTGACACAGTTTGAGCACATGTTGACACAGAGCATATATTGACACAGTTAGAGCACATGTTGACACAGTTATAACACATGTTGACACAGTTTGAGCACATGTTGATACAGTTATAGCACATGGTGACATAGTTAGAGCACATGGTGACACAGTTTGAGCACATGTTGACACAGTTAGAGCAAATGTTGACACAATTAGAGCATATGTTGACACAGTTGGAGCACATGTTGACACAGTTTGATCACATGTTGACACAGTTAGAGCATATGTTGACACAGTTGGAGCACATGTTGACACAGTTTGAGCACATGTTGACACAGTTTGAGCACATGTTGACACAGTTTGAGCACATGTTGACACAGTTTGAGCACATGTTGACACAGTTAGAGCACATGTTGACACAGTTTGAGCACATGTTGACACAGTTTGAGCACATGTTGACATATTCTGAGCACACGCTTAACTTTATTGTTCAGTTGATATCTTTCCAAGACATCGACTTCGTTTTGCGAAGGGGTCTGTAGGTATTGCTGTCAACAGTCAGGAGGAAAGTGGAATACAGAAAAATCAACTTTTTTTTTCAAAAACGGTTAGTAATATTTTGTAATTAGTTGAGGGCACCAAGAAAAGTTTTCGACGCCAGGAACTTGAGCTTGTCACGGCCAAAGGATTCAAAGATATATACTGACCTTGGTTCACACGAAAAGGGTTGATAATGGGGGCTGAGAAGCGAATTATTCTTCTAAAGTAAATCACAAATATACCCATAGTTTTCAAAACTATATCAAACAACATTATCTTGAAAGCCAAAGAAAAAAAAAACCCATTAAATAAGAGTAATAATTTAGATTAAATAATCCCTTTAATGTTTATTATACTTAGGGGACGCCCATGAATCAATGAAGACAAAAGCGATGAATGTTTGCATAGAAATAGAGGAAATGACGGATTCAATGTTAACATTGAAAGTAAATGGCGATTTGACTTTTAGCTCTCAACTATTGCTATAGTCTATAGAAAATAGATTGAGATAAAGAGATCATTTGTTGTATTGTTGGAGTGTGAGTTGTGGTGCAAATTTAATTTCTTCTTCTCGGAAAATCAAAGAAAACTATGAAAGAATACTCACTGACCATGATAATTAATTTAAACAATGAAAGAAACTTAAAGACCCTGAAAATCAATGCAAAAGACGAAAAAATACTCACAGACCACGAAAATCAATGCAAACAATTAAAGAAACTTACTGACCCTGAAAATCAATGCAAATAGCGAAAAAATACTTAGTGACCATGAAGAAAACCAGCTTCGCGTGTGTTACCTTGAAGAAAATCTGTAACACATGCTTCGCAACCCACCTCGCCCACTAATGCGTGTAGAGAGAAGTGGTCCAGTAGGGGAAAGGGCAAGTGGGGGAGGGGGGTTTACCTTATCTAAGCCTTGTATTGTAGTACAGCGTACAGCAATTAACGACTTCGTGAACGTTGGGGCAGCACGCGATACAGCACACCGTCTAAATCAACGGAGACGAAAGACTAGCTGTGTCGGGCACCCCATAGCTGCAGTGGCGTGTCCAGAATCGGTACAACTGGTCGGCTCAGGGGTATTGTCATACAATGCTTTAAAGGTCTAATCCACTTGGGTACCTGGAGCGACAGTAGTGCTATCGACGACGAAAATGAAGTCCATGTTTACGTTGGCGTAACCCACTCACGCCACCCTTTCTTGGATCAGTGGCGTAGCATCTTGGTTAGATTATCCATTTAGATATTGAAGAATGTGAATCTAAAGGAGCTGCAAGGGAAAGTGGAGACTTTAGCTGTCCGCCATGCTGATAAGGATAACGATAACAGCAGAGGCCTCCAGGTGTTGTCTGATTCTACAGGAGTAACTTCTTCTATACATATTCTTTTTGCCTGAGACTTAGTCTCTTAAAGCCTTTGCTAATACCTGGGAAACCTGCTTTATCTGCTGTGCAGTGCCATACAACACTGTCTTCACGTGGGACTCTTTTGCCTCCTTTACCTCCCCGGCTATGTCTAGCGCGGGACACGAAATTAACAGGTGTACTGTTTCAGAGGCTAGGCTGCAATGACGGCAGTTCAAGTCCCTGTTAGGGTCTACCTTGTTGAAATATGATTTAGTTGCGCAGTGAGTCATTTGAGTCATTCAGTGAGTCATTCGCATTTGAGTCAATAACTCTGATGTTTGCGATTCAAACTCCACCGCTGGTCTGATCGGTTCGGCCTGGGCATGTTAGCGAAAACCTCCTTGTCCATCGTATTGTCCACCCACTCCTGGTGCCAATTGTTCCTGAAGTGGTCCATTAGCCAGGTCTTTGCCCCGAGATAATTGACTGGGAAGTCTGGTTGGGGGCTGGGCTGCCCCGATTTTTGCCAGGGAGTCTGCTTTCTCATTGCCGTCAACATTCACGTGTCATGGCTCGGGATCCACTGCACTGTCACTAAAACATCTCAGGAAACATGGAGAAAAGGCCCAGAAGTGGGGGCCACATGCTCAAGTTTTTACCGCACCTTTCACTATGACCGAATTGCAAACAGCAATCTGTAAGTGCAAAACCGCCAAGGCACCAGGACAGGACAAAGTCAATAACCATATGATAAAAAACCTTGGTACGATAGCACTGTCCTCGCTATTGAATATCATAAACAGGACGTGAGCCACGGGTGCCCTGCCTGGAGCTTGGTTGAGCGCAAACATCGTTCCAAAACCCAAAGAGGGGAAACATCGTTATCTCCTGAACAGCTACCGTCCGATCTCCCTAACATCGTGTTTAGGGAAGGTAGCTGAAAGAATGGTTAATGCCAGACTCTATTGGTACTTGGAGAGTACGAATAGTCTGAATATTAACCAGGGGGACTTCCGGAAGGGAAAGCAGCCGGTTGACCAAGTGCTCCATCTTCTCCAGTCCATAACAGATGGGCTCCAGAAACAAATGCATACTATGGCAGTCTTTTTCGACCTCCGACAGGCCTATGATAAGGTCTGGGGGTCCGGTCTGTTGTTGAAACTACAAGCCTTAGGTGTAACTGCGAACATGTACAGGTGGATCCAAGGTTTTCTCACAAACCGGACGATCGCAACAACTTATGGCAGTGAAACCTCAAGTAGGAGAACGCTGTAGCAGGGCCTGCCCCAAGGGTCAGCGCTCAGCTGCACATTGTTCTTGGCTTAAATCAACGACCTACCTGATTTGTTGCAAACCAACGCAGCCATGTATGAAGACGATTTAGTCATCTGGAGTACCGGTAAGGATGTCCACCGACTGCAACAACTACTACAGCTCGACCTTTTCGCTATCAGTAGATACATGCAGAGGTGGCATATGGAAGTTAACACCTAGAAGACGGTCTATTCGCTCTTCACTAATGGTCAAACCGTTCTCAAACAGGAGATTGTGCATAAAATAAACGATGTAGCGCTCAAATGGGACAAGCAACCGGTTTACCTGGGAGTCAAACTGGATCAAAAGGTACAAATGCACCATTTTGTACAAGACCTGTACTCCCAGGCAACCGCCAAACTCAACCTGGTGAAAAAGTTAGCTTGCACAAACTGGTGCGCTGGAGCAAGCACTCTCAGAGCTCTATATCTGGGAAGTGTAAGGTCAATAATGGACAATAGCATGCCAGTCCAAGCCTTTGCCAGCAAAACGGCATTGGAAAAACTTGGCCGAATCCAGAACCAGGCGCTGAGATTTATCTGTGGTGCGTATAGAACAACACCCACAGCTGCCGTGGAAGTCCTCGCAAATGTAGAGCCACTCGATATGCGTAGGGAGAAAGCTATTATAACTACTGAAGAGCGGTACCGCAGGTTGGACACTAGGGAACCCTGCTACCAAATACAGGATAACTGGGGTGGACGTGGGAAGTTGAAACGGTCCTCGTTCATGCATCAAGTACTAGAGCTGATTACTTTCTCGGAAAACACTTTAATTGTTTTAATTGTTCCTATTGTGTTTCGTATAGCATTCACATTATTTAAATCGTTCACGACAAGATTAAGTTTATGTGAACTGCAATGTACAAATGCTGCTTTTGGGTATTTTTTCTAATTATTGCTTGGATTCCTCTTTCTTTACCTGCCATTTTAGAACAACCGCAGTATCCTTAACTAACAAGCTTTGTCATATTTAATCTAAATTCTAATGAATTTGTAATAATGGTGTTGGATGAACCTTTAGCTGTTCTATAGACAATAGTAATATATCCCAGGAATTATTCTGTGACCATCATTTTCCCATTTTGTTCTTTGACAAATGTTACACCAAGTTACATAAATTCAATGCCCGAAATGTCATTTGTCTCGTCAGCAAGTATAGAAAATGCAACTGAATTATTTCCTTCACGAACAACGTCTTTATGCTAGCGAGACCCACAAATTTCGATAAATTATATTGATTTGCATGGTTGCCGAGATATACTTGGCATTACAAAATACAATTGACAAATGTTTACTAAGAACTTCATCTCCAGATTGCACGAAACTCTAACAAGTCATAAAAAATTACCAGAATTTAATTCTTTTCCACGAAGTGCTAAATCATGCATGCCGCAAAATAGGATTGTAGAAATGATGGGACCCAGTTTGTTGCGATTTTCTTGAATTTGTCTTCTCAATGATGAGTCCAACTGCCCATCTATAGAAACTGATTTAGCTTTTAATAATGCAACAAAATTGCTTGCAGTTGCATCTTCATGATAGTCTTTGTGTCATGTGCTTTACGTGTGGCTACGTGAATCTTCATGATAGCCTTTGTGTCATATGCTTTGCGTGTGCTACGGGGATCTTCGTTAAAATCTTTATATTTTTTTGCATGGTTTGATGACAAATGCCAAATGAATTCCTCGATTTACTTTTTGTAGAAACAACACACACTAATTACAAATGGCACCTTTTAACATTTGTGAGCATAAAAGCAACGGTGAATAGTTTGATAACCATGCATATCTAGAAAAAACTAAAAACTTTGTTTCCCTCACTGTCAGCTCTTAACTCCTACATTTTATCAGGGATCCAACAATTATAAATAAGCTGCAATTTCAACTCATTTGAAAGGTCGTGTGTCCAGACATACCTTCTAATATCCAATTCAGAAAATCAATAAGTGTCAGCGACAATCAAATTAGAAACAGTAGCCTCAGCTGTGTCTAGCTGTTGACTTGTACTGATGTCCTCAATGCCAATGATAAGTCAGATGCTGCAGACGCCCCAAAATCTTCTAATAACGGCAGTTCGGAAACCCGCGATTGCACTACTTTACGTGTTTTTTAAAACTTGTAAATAATTTTCTATCCATCTTTGTCAATCCTGCAGTTTCTACACGTATATTATTTCATAGCAAAATGTAATTTTCTTATGAGAACTTTCGTTTTTAACTTATTAAATGCATTAATATATGTTATATTTTAGCTATTACAGCGCTATTTTGTGAGTCTTATTAATTTCTAAGAGTTTTTTATGCACTTATGTTATATTTAACTCAAATTTAATTGAAAATTAAACCTGTATGGTATTGTCAGTTAGGGTCCGTCCATAATTGACGTCACGTGATTTTGGATGATTTTAACCTACCCCCTCCCCCTTGTCACACTTTGTTAAAAAAAAACTTAGCCCCCCCCCCCCACACCAGGGTTGCCAACTCAAGAAAAAAAAATTTACGGACAAATATAAGAATTTTCAAAAAAAAATTACGGACTAACAATTGTTTTTACGAACACATGTAGCATAAAATGTTGACCTTAACGAACGAATATGAAGCAAAAATACAAGCATTGTAGGTAAAAATGTAACGTCTCCATATGAGCACGTTTCTATTACTATTACCATGTTCATATTTTATAACGTTAGTTTATTGGGTACTTTTCCTCTATCTTACCCGCAAATTTTTTTTAGTAAAATACAGTATTTCTATATGGTTAGGGTTAGGGTTAGGTTTAGGTTTAGGGTTAGGGTTAGGTTTAGGGTTACCACGTGTTGTCACGTAGTGCAAATAAGATTTTTTTCCAAAAAAAATATTTTGGGGGTAAGATAAAGGAAAAGAACCGTTTAGTGTATAACATTCATCATAAGTGACTATTTAATTTCTCCGGCTTATGATCATACATAGAAACATGTGTGCTGTCGATCATTGTGGGAGTCATTTTTGTTCACTTTAGCTTTATTAACAATAATTTTATCCACGCTTTCGTTTATTTCCAGGCTATCGTCTTCGCTTGTATTCATCTTTTCCGCCATTTTTAAAAAAATAAATACTTTCTTTACATTCATGTCGTCATAATTTATGCGTAATTGTGACGTAAAACTAACGATCTATCTGAACAAATCTAACTTGCCGCGATGCGTCTCGCCCCGCGAGCCTAGCTTTCCAGAAAGCGCTTACAGTTATTAATAGAGCGCGGGATGCCACTAAAACAATTTGAAAATTAAAATTTGAATTAAGAAAATAGATATCACAAACATAATTTAATTAATTTTTTAAACGTTGAGATAGTCATTTTTTTACGGACTTATTAATTTTTTTACGGAATTTTGTGGACAGGCAATTTTACGCAGGAGCGGCGTTTGGGGGTGGCAACTGGGGCGACTGCCCCAGGCCCCGCGCTTAGGTAGGCCCCGCGTTTCGGTCCTGAACATGTCTCGTCCTGGTTAATAGCCTATACATGTAGAACCAAAGAGTGGATGGTAGAACAGTGGCGTAGCTAGAGCTTTTGCCGCCCGGGGCGGTCTCCAATTTGCCGCCCTTTTAAGGGTGTCCATAAATGACGTCATACATGTGGGGGGAGAGGGTGTCACACATTTGAAGTCAAATAAAAACGCGCAAATTTAAATAAAAGTTCCACTTAAATATATGATTACCGAAACTTAATTTAATAACGTTTTACATGGTTTTACACGTGTTAAGATATTAGAGTGCAGCCTTACACTAAAAAGTATTTAACTGACCAAAAAAAAAATAATTGGAGACATGCTGATTTTCAAATAGAAAATACGGTTTTTATGGGGGGGGGGGGGCTTTGTGATGTCACATTGAAGAAAGGGGTCCAAGTTTTTGTGACGACGTGTGACCAGGGGGGAGCTGGGGTTAAATTTTCAG
>MUZC01002415.1:166845-189835 GCA_002072015.1 Radix auricularia | reverse complement strand
CCCTATTTTTTTTGGCAGAGAAAAGCATTAAAAGCATTAAAAGTATGAAACAGAGCCCCACCCTACAAAAAATATAACTAAATAATTATAAATAAAATAGGACAGCTTAAACAAAATGGTATCTATTTTGTTAAAACTTTAAGCTAAATCAGTCATTATGATTGTTTACTTTGTACTGCCTATCTTTGTCTTTATATCAGTCATTATGATTGCTTACTTTGTACTGCCTATCTTTGTCTTTGTGCTCTTTGTTTAATTTTTTAAAATTCTTTGGTAAACAGTGGCGAAAGCGCGTAGATCTACATTAAAATTCTTCGTTGAAAACAAAATTTGTAAAACAAAAATAAATAAAATGATTAAATAAGTTAAGGGCAGATGCTTGAAAATATATTAAAGCTTCTAACAGAGCAATCTTGTAGAACGTAGAAAAGGAACTTGATGATCTACAATAAAAACATCGATATCAATATACATGCAGAAGTCACCTATGTCCCGCTCAGAAGCCGATCTCCCATTTTGCCCCTTAGATTTTGTCCCCCCAAAAAAGTTTGGATTTAGAACGAGTATACACGGTAAGATCTATAAATAACTTGCAACTATGAAGAAACAAGAATTGTTCACACTTGTCTGAACGTTACGTTGTTCCAGTGGCGTCGCTAGGGGGTGCGGTGGGGGTGGGCCAACCCGGGTGACACCATCAGGGGGGGGTGACACCAGACAGTAAAATTCTATACATTACCGTTATTTGGCACTGGAAAACTCGGAGGAGTTCTATGGGTTAAATCATGACGGGGTGACAGCAGGAGCTACCGCCCGGGTGACACCATGAGCTACCGCCCCGGGTGACACCAACCCTAGTGACGCCTCTGCGTTGTTCCCATGCATCATTGGGTGAATGTAATTTGTATTTTGTTAAACTTAAAAGTAGTTTGATTGCAGATCCACGTACCATATTTTGGTCCACTCCTTCTGGCTACCAGAGATTCGTAATCCATTGAGAAACAGTTTCCAAACACAGAGGACGTGTGGAGGGTAAAATTGCTGCGAGCAATGGAGGGGGGGGGAATTATAACATTTCTTCATTATTATGTTGGTGAAATCAAAGTTTTTTTACCTGAAAGATTATTCAGTTTAGAATCCAAGAAGAAAAAATGTGTATTATTTTTACCATAACATATATTGTTCATAGTTTTATGTCGCAAACAAGGATTCCAACTGGCGGGCCAACTATGTACAAAGTTTCCAACTGGCGGGCCAACTATGTACAGTGGAGTCACTAGGGGTGCGGTGGGGGTGGGTCACCCCGGTGACGCCATCACAAGGGGTGACACCCTAATTTAAAATGCTATATGATCCCGTTATTTTTGGCATTGGAAGACTCGGAAGAGTTCTATGGGGTAAGTCGTGAGGGGGTAACAACATGAGCTACCGCCCCGGTTGACACCTACCTTAGTGACGCCTCTGCTTATGTACCCAAAAACCAGGACACTTTTCTAGGGTAACACTTAGCCGGGCAGTTATAATGCAGCGATCCCCAACTTATTATTGATCTCATACCCCTGATTATAATATTGTATGTTCATGTTCAATCAAGTAACTTCAATAGATGGTAATTTTTTNATTTTTTTTTTTTTTTTTTTTTTTTTTTTTTGCATTTAAGCATATAAGCCGCTATGCTTTTACCAGCTTTAAATAGTTCAAAAATTTTATAGTTCGTCAACCAACTGGGAAAGACTTTTTATTTTTTTTAAAAAAATACAATCAAGATCGGAATTGGACACAACATTAATTTTAATCCATTTGGTTGCGGAACGGCAGCGCGTTCGATTATCGATCTGAGAGTCACTGACTCGAATCCTGTAGAGGCAGAGTTTCTTTCCCCGGTTCTCAGTTCGGGTGTTTCTACCCATGGCTGCTGTGGTGGCTACCTGAGATTAGTTGGGGCAAAGAATAGACTTCTGGGCATTGTGCTAGCCATACAAAACCCTAATACGCCGATGTGAACGTTGCTTCACTTGCCCCACAGACCAACGTGGTCTTAAAGGGTGATAACTTCACCTCTTTTTAAAAAAAAAAAAAATTAATTTGATGTAACATTGATAGAGCCGAGTTACTTGTAAATATTCTTCTTAATATTGAAATATAGATTCTAATGAACAAGTGTGTGTTTGAACAGTTTTGATTGTTTGAACAGTTTGGATTGTTTGAACAGTTTGGATTGTTTGAACAGTTTGGATTGTTTGAACGGTTTGGATTGTTTGAACAGTTTGGATTGTTTGAACAGTTTGGATTGTTTGTCATTAATTTACTCACAACGAATTTTGTGTTTAGCTGAAGAGTTTCTTTTATATTTGTATTGTAGGTTTCATTTGTATCTTTTCTTATTTCTATACTTATAACCCCGCTAACTTTTCATTTACGCAAAAATGTTACATGTAACATTTTGTCTTTTTATGATATAACTTACCCAGGAAAACATCTGCCACCATTGAATGAACAATCCACCAACATGTCTTCCACTTGATGGCCAAGTTTGATTCTTGTTGGTCTAATTTGGGAATAGATTTTTTTTTTGTTAAGGGAGTAGATTTTGTCCATAAATGCATTTATATCCTCGCTGACACCACCAATTTCTTGAACAACGCATTGCATGTGCTTAAATAGTTTTGGTTATCAACGCTCACTCTTGCATTTAAAATTAATATATTTTGTTTGGCGTTCGTAAGATCTTATTCACAGAGGCGTCACTAGAGGGGTGCGTGTCGTTACGGACCACACCGGGTGACACCAAAGGGTAAAATTATGTATGTTCCCGTTACTTGGCACTGGCAGACTCGGAGATCAAGAGCTACGGCACTGGGTGACACCAACCCCAGTGACGCCTCTGCTTATACTTAAATTTATTTAAATCATTTGAGCAATCGAGTATCTTTAACAGAATTGCCACTGAAAAACAATTTTGTAAACTAGTCCTTAAGCCTATAAATAGTGGGACGACACATATTGAGGGATTAATTAGGATGTCGCTCTCCTACTATCTACGCCTGACAAACGAACTTAACAAACATGCTTGAAAAACAAGCCTAACAAACAAAACTTTACAAACGAACCTAACAAACAAACAAATTGTTAAAACATGCTTGAAAAACAAGCCCAATAAACATACTCTATAAACCTAATAAACAAAGCTTAACAAAAGAACCTAACAAACATTCTTGAAAAACAAGCCTAATAAACAAACTTTACAAACGCACCTGTCCTCCATAGAAAAGAGGTCAACGAACTGGTCAGCAATGTTCGACGTCACCGACGGCTCCGCAAAAAGAACTTGATCTTTTTCATTGAGCTCCAGCTGGACCTTCCGTCGGATGTTGTCTGTTTCAATGTCAAGGTTGTTGATGAAGTTCATGGCCTGGCGGGGCTCTTCGTCTCGGACAACTGACCGCGGTACAGCGACCGTGGGGCGAATTGTTCCCCTCTTCTTAACGTTCTCACCGGTCGTTTCCAACAACGGCGGATTGTGAGGAGACCCAGGAATGTTGTTGGCTGTGGTTGTGGGAGGAAACACCGTCACCACCGAGGACTGGGGCCCCCTCACCGCCACGTCCCCAGTCTGACGGATGCTGTCATCGATCAAAGCGTCATCGCCGTCCGATTGGCTGGTCGTCTTGAAATCGGGAGCTGAAACTGTACACATCTTATTTTATCTTAGATATACAGACGCTCCTTCTATGCAGAAGATAATTGCGTCCACAGACCATGAGAGATGATCTGTTGGCAAGTGATGCAGCGGTCACAGGCCACGGCTATAGGGGTTCCACGCATTACCCCAGCCGCCTAACTATTGTCTAGTTAGGTACCCATTCGGAGCTGGGTGACTCGGGGACTCCTCAGGCCGCGAGAACAAATCCTCACCTTCGTGTGGATTCGAACCCGTGACCATCAGTATGACAGTCGAGAGCGCTACCTCTCGACCACCACATCCCACATCAATCGAATAAAGTACATGTTAATTTGGGAACATACCTTAAGAACTACCCTTTAACTCCTTCTTCCACAGAGAAGTAACGAAAGTCTTTTGTCAAGAGCAGTTTGTCATAATGTGTCTTTCTACAACGCATTTTCTTACTAACTAAAATATGCCCCTCGATTAGAGCCCAGACTATTATTTTGGCACCCTACCCAGTAAACTGGATAGTGTCAATTGACCTTTTCAGTGAGGATGACTCTTCCGTTGACCTCGCCTTCCCAGCAACGTCAAGCCCAACTTAAAGTCAATAGATGCGTCACTTTTTCAGGAGTCATGCAACAATGTCTGCAGTTTGAATGCCGCTTATTGTCAATTAAGCTTTTTTTTTTTTTTTTTTAAATAAGGGTTGTTTGGACAATGTTCAGTCGTTTGACCCGGACTTCATAACAATCACAATTAAAAGTAACATCTACGAAATCTCTGTTTCGTGTCCATTTTAATATAATGGTACATATATATTTAAAAATTACGGGCAAAAAAGCCCAGTCCAAGGACGTTCCGTCGTAGTTTTGGTGGCATGGTGTCTAGGAGTAACAGTGGTGATTAGCAGGAGTGACACATTTCAAGATGGGAACACAGTACTGAAATATGACAAAAATACTGCACCAAAAATAACTCGTTTTGAACGTCCGCGTACATTTTTTAAATATGTAAATGTGATTTGATTTTTCTCCGCTAGTGATTGGCTGTAGGAGTCTGTAGGTGTTTTAGGCACCAATCGCCATCGAGGACCAGACAGACAACAGTTAACTGCCTTTTATTATTATAGATGTAATTTAACGTCGTTAAAATTCAGGGGTTATTTAAATTCAGAATGTCTCCTTGGCATTATTAACGGATCTCTTTCCCACAGACCTTTTGACATGGAGTTACTCACACGGCGTGTTGACGCGACATTACTCACATGCCATGTTGACCTGACGTTACTCACATGCCATGTTGACCTGACCTTACTCACATGCCATGTTGACCTGACGTTACTCACATGCCATGTTGACCTGATGTTACTAACATGACATTTTGACCTGACGTTACTCACATGCCATGTTGACCTGACGTTACTCACATGCCATGTTGACCTGACGTTACTAACATGACATTTTGACCTGACGTTACTCACATGACACGTTGACCTGACATTACTCACATGACATGTTGACCTCAGTTAACATTGTTAATATAACAACACTCCAGATTAGGGAGATGGGGCAGTCTCTAAAAACAACAACCAAGGGCGCTGGTTGGTTGCCTGTACATCAGTAGCGACATATACATGAGTATGTACGTATATTCGCATATGTTTATACGTTAGATATTTTAAAGCTATTTCTGTGTATCAATGAGTGTATTGGATTACCGTCTTCTGGAGTTGTTATCTTCACTGGTAAGTCCATGTGGACTGGTCTGATGGCTGGGCTGATGGCTGGGCTGATGGCTGGGCTGATCAAAGGCGTCAACGGTTTCACAGACTCCGAGGCGGTGTCTTCGATCATGACAGGCATGTCTACATCCAGGGGAGTCGACCTCTTGGCATTAATGCGCCGTCGCCCGATGCGGGATCTGTTATCAGCAGCTTGCGCCCTTCTCGGGCGCCGATCTCTTAGCTCGCCCCTACTGCTGCTCGGATCAGCATCGTGTGACGACTGTGCAGGCAAGCACGACACTTGACGAGCGTCTCCACTCGTGTGTGTTCGTGTTGATCGGTTCACAGTTTGATCTCTGTTACTCGCTCTTACTCTAGTCCTGCTGAGAGACACGCTCCGATTGTCACCTACTGTATCAGACCAATGTCTTGTTAGTTCCACTTGGGCTTCCCTGCGATGGACTCCACCAGCGCTGGACACGGCGGCTTTAGTCTGTGAATTGAAATAGTTCCATCTTAAGAAAAATTGTGTTTTCCCTGCTCCTATTAAATCTTAATTTAGCAGCTTAATTTAATTTTTTTTTTATAACATCCTTATTATCATGAATTTGAGATAGTTTTTGTAGCCTTACGTAATTTGTAACAAATTAATTTTATTTTTTCAAACAGAGGTACAAGACGCATACTAAGTATATTTAGATTACCGACCATTTTTGTAATGAGCGCCTGGGGATCAGTTTGTGACGAAAGTTCCTGCAATTTTTTGGAGGCCAAGGTCAACTTGGAGGCGCGAGCAGGGTTCACGTTACAAAATGTCACCGCAGGAAACTCAAGAGTGTCGAATCCAAGAGACACCTGGCGGAAGTTACGTCGATTGTAAATATTGTAAAATTGTTGTCCAAGAAACATACTTTGAATGGAGTCGTATCTGTCTCTAAGTAACATTTTCATTAAAATACTGAAGGCATGCTACTTATTTTATTTCAAGTGTATTACCTTTATAGCTAAAGTAACGTACGATCATTAATCTTTTTTTTTATAATTTAAACAAAAACCTGATCAAGATAACGTTTAATGATGGATAGACACATTAACGAAAATACAGGTAAGCCCAAAGTTGAAGGCATAATTGTGACCGCTAATATCATGTCCATACAATAAACGAAACATGTATAACACGTTATATATCTACGCCATACCTGTGTAACTTTCTGCCATGAAGTGAAGACAGCGATCAGGTGATAGAGGTGGAAGGAGACCAGGCCCAGCAGGAAACACAAGAGGACGCCCCATGCTGCCCTGCCCCACGTGCTCTGTGACGTATGCATGAATTTTATCCCGGGTATTGAGGCGCGCTCTGCAAAATCGGACAACGCCCCTCTGGCACCAGACTTCCGGTTATCATGACGCGACGCATTCAAAGAATCGTACCGACCGACTTTGTACGACTTGCTACCGTCCGCGACACCAGCCACCCCTGTCATGGCATCGCCATGTCTCCCTGGCTCTTCTTCATTCCTGGACAGTGGATTCTGGGTGAACTTCGTGTTACACATATCAGCCGGACTGTCCACTTGGCCTAATCCAAGGCCATGTTTGAATTGTCCACTCATGTTCATGGTCTGCAAGCTTTGCTCGCAGTTGCTGAACCTGGAAGGCCAGGATACTTGCCACCATTTCGGAATTTCAACCCCGATTTGAAGCACTGGCTTGAAACGACCCACCTGGTCAAACATATCACAGTCGAAGTGATCTAGATGGCGGTCATTACTAAGAGGGAAGAACGCCCCTGGCGTCAGGTCTCTTGTCATGACGTCGCACGGGTCAACGCCCTCTTGACCGGATGCGTCAGCACCGGGGTAGTCCGCAGTAGGGACGAGCCCGTCCTTGGTGTTCATAGCCGATATCTTCACCGTGCTATTGAGAATGTGTCCTTCATAGCCGATATCTTCACCGTGCTATAGAGAATGTGTCCTTTTGTCAACAAATTATAAACTCCGCTCTGTCTGTGGTGGATGCGAGTGTGAGCCTAGACTAGTTCCACAAAACTTTGCTCTACCTGTGGTGGATGCGAGTGTGAGCCTAAACTAGTTCCGCAAAACTCCGCGGTAGCAACGATGCTAATCCGGGTGTTTAATTACAAGTTATTACTACAAGGGGAATTGAGACGATGACAGCAAACATTATTAATACCACAACCGGCTCTTGTCTCATTCTAACTCCCTCCCCTCCCTCAGGCGTCAGAGCCCATTCACACACACGCACACACACATGCCGTTTACTTACTGTCCAGGAAAAGTACAGAGGGGCTAAAACGTGTGATGAACCTGCACTGCATGTTTCAGGTGCCAGCCACATTGATGCTGTTCCTATTCTATTTATGTAAAGTCGTGGAACATAGCGATCATAATTTTTTTATTCATTACAATTTAAATGTTTGCTTCCATCTTTATCTAAGCCATATGCTTTATATGAAATCAAACATATATAATAACTAATATAGTGTGCATACAGTGAGTACCTCATTCCGATAAACAGATCCATCCTCGTCAATGATTTATTTACATCAAATCCCGTTTACGAGTTGTCGGCGACCCATGCTATGACAGGATATTGTCAACCTATTACGTTAATCGTTTTTTTTTTCATTTATACTTTTATTGCTCGATAAAAATAGATCTCGACTGTTGTCATCCATCATCACCCCCCCTCCCGACTGAGTTCAATGGCGGCGTACAACCGTCTTATTATCTTCTTCTGAAAACAATTTGTGACACGAAATAACTAATAGCAACAGTGACATTTTAAAATTAAAAAATTGGTTTCTATCAGTACTGAAACCATACAGAAAACCAGTTATACCAATGCATTCCTCATGTTTACCTATTGACCCCTTATTTCTCTGTTGATCTATAAATAAGCCAGGAAGGTTTGTACTCGAAATCCACCTGATGACTTCCCGAATATCTCTTGGTCAACATGTGGACGCACCTTTCGGGCAAGGATATTTCTAATAAGCCAACAAAGGACACGCACCAAGCTGCCTCAGCACTCAGGACATAACTAATGTAACGAGAATGCTCGTCATCGATTACTGCCGACAAACAACAAACATTTGTAATCAACACTTGTAAAGCTCGGTACCAAAGGGTACGTCTGGACCCACCGCGCTTCCATTCAACAACTTGACTTAGATGACATTAAACTCCCTGTCATTCAAAACATACACAAACATTACGTTAAAAAAATGTCAAGCCTTAGTCATGTATCCTTCAAGAAATGGTATCCGAAAACAGCGAAAAACAGCGAGAGCAGCGTCAGAGCGTCTAAAAGCATGACCGCCGCCGTGCAACCAGTCTCCTGTGCAAAAAATACCGTCTTCAGCAGGTAAGTTAACGTTGTTCAAACAGTGGTTCTCTCATTAGGGCCAAGCTACCCAGTGCCGAAAGTGGCGATGTGAAGTTATCTGACAATGAAAATTTCTGCCTTTGTGTTCCCGGGTCTTGTGTTTCATCACCTTACACTAGCGATCATCCTTACAGGAACAAACATGTCTGTAGGCGGCTAATGGTATGAAACTATGCCAACAAAACCGTCCTCCACAACAGCAAGATTAAGGTCTGGGAGTAAAACCAAGTGGCGTCGCTAGGGGTGCGGTGGGGGCGGTCCGCCCTGGGTAACACCATCATGGGGTGACACCAGACTGTAAAATTCTATATATTCCCGTTATTTGGCACTGGAAAACTCAGAGGAGTTCTATGGGTTAAATCGTAAGGGGGTGACCCCAAAAGCTACCGCCCCGGGTGACATAAACCCTAGTGACGCCTCAGGTAAAACCGACACAGACATAACAATTAGACAAGCAGTCGAGAACATTCACAATATCTTTCACTCGGGAGCTTTAGGCTATGCGACTCGTATGATACGACCCTGTCATGAGTCAGGAGTAGACTTCTTCTCCCGTCTGTCCTTCCATCATCCATCGGTCTATCCATAGGCCTGTGTATAGTTATGAATATCTTTATCTCCGTGTCTTCATCTCTTTATCTCCGTGTCTTCATTTCTCTCACACAACCTCTAGCTATTACTTTTTAATATATCTTAAATCTTAATATATATTTAAAAATTAAAACACATTTTTCAACACCGAACAGCTGCGGATTTAAAGAATAATAAACAAAAACACATGTTCATGGTTCATTTGAGTGGTTCATTTGAGTGCAACTTTCCATTTATTCTGAATATTTTTTTTAAAAAATAAAATCCAAAGGCACGTTTACATAACAAGAAGAAGGAGGGGAAGGAGGTTTTGGCGGTGGTTTTGAAGTTCAAAGAAGCAGCTTTATGAGAAGTGGATTAATCTTTTTCACCACATTGATCGCAAGGGACACGTTATTCAAAAGCTGTACTTCTTTCGTTAATGTGCTATAATTGGGGGACCAGCTTTGAGTTACTTTTTTTTTATTATTAAAATGGGAGAGAACTTTTGATCAACTCTTGACGTCGTTATGGCCAAGAAACAATCAATCGATAACGTTTCCCAAGAAATTTCAGTACCGGTGTTCAATAAATAATAACTTTATATTTTTTTTTCACTTTAAAAGATAAAAACGAACGCGTTGAGCAACAAAAGTCGAATCGAGCTTTTTGTCATCAATATTCACAGTTGACGTTGCCGTGTACGATCTCCGACGCCATGTAGGCCAACATCCGGCGGTTGACGCCGCCCTTGTGCATGGGGAACTCCTCGAAGAAGAAGACGTAGGTGGGCATGTGCGGGTTGTTGTCGTCGTCGTAGGTGCCGCCCAGCTGGTAGCGGCAGAACTCCTTCACGCGGTCTATCGTCACCGAGTCGTCTCGGCGAGGGATCACGCATGCGCACATCTGAAATTTAAAGATGCTGGAGTACGGATCAAGCAGGCGTGTGTGCTTCTTTAACAAGGACACATTTTAGAGTAATCCTACAAGTAATTATGATTCGGGCGTCAGTTTTTCTTAAAGTAAGAGTTTGATTGACAACATCCTGCACAACCGGCCCCATTATTGTGAACCTAACTACACAACACCCCTCCGACCTTAAACTAAACACCTTGACCGCCATCCATGGCCGCAAGTACTAACACCTACCTGGACAACCCCCTTATAATCTTTAATGGAGACGACCTTGACCTTCCAAATCCCCGGACACTGGTTGACCTTCTCTTCAATGTCTCTGGGAAATATGGCCGTGTCGCTGCGGATTATAGCGTCCACCTTCCGGCCCAGGACGAAGAGCCGATCTGAAAGAAGGCACCACCATGAATTGTCGTTGCCAATCCGATACACAATGAGTGACAAAAACCCAAGAAATATTTATAGAACGGTTATTCTCAGTGTGAAGAGTATGAGGTAGAAAGATAGATATATTTCTTATTATATTTAGATGATCTCGCATTTCTCTCTCTCACACACACACACATGATCTCTCTTATTCCTACACTCACTCGATCTCTCTCACACTCAAACTCGTGTTACTTTCGATGACCTTGACTTACTGTGCTCGTCGTAGAAGCCAAGGTCACCAGTGAGCAGGAAGCCATCATTAGTGAAACTCATCTTGGTTAAATTCGGATCGTTGTAGTACTCCTTGCACACCAGCTTCCCCTGCAGCAGAATCTCACCAATCTGAAACAACGCAACCGATACATTGCCTGTGGGTTGTATAATAGACAGTGTGGACCAATGTTGGGCTAACGCTCTACGGCTGTGCACTCAGACCTACCTTGGTGGCTTTGACTGACCTCAGACCTACCGTGGTGGCTTTGACTGATCTCAGACCTACCTTGGTGGCTTTGACTGACCTCAGACCTACCTTGGTGGCTTTGACTGACCTCAGACCTACCTTGCTGGCTTTAACTGACCTCAGACCTACCTTGGTGGCTTTGACTGACATCAGACCTACCTTGGTTGCTTTGGCTGACCTCAGACCTACCTTGCTGGCTTTGACTGACCTCAGACCTACCATTGGTTGCTTTGACTGACCTCAGACCTACCTTGGTGGCTTTGACTGACCTCAGACCTTCCTTTGTTGCTTTAACTGACCTCAGACCTATCTTGGTTGCCTTCAATGACCTCAGACCTACCTTGCTGGCTTTGACTGACCTCAGACCTACCTTTGTTGCTTTAACTGACCTCAGACCTATCTTGGTTGCCTTTAATGACCTCAGACCTACCTTGGCGGATTTGACTGACCTCAGACATACCTTAGTTGCTTTGACTGACCTCAGACCTACCTTGGTGGCTTTAGTCAACCTCATACCTACCTTGCTGGCTTTAACTGACCTGAGACCTGCCGTGCCTTATAGCTTTAGCTGAACTCAGACCTACCTTGGTGACCTCAGACCCACCGTGCTGCATAGCTTTAGCTAACCTCAGACCTACCTTGCTGGGTTTAGCTGAGCCCAGGCCCTCGGTATCGAATCGAGTTCTGACTGGGTCAGTGAGGTCCCCCACACAACCTTCTGAGTACCGCGTCTTGTTTTCATCTGTCACCCACAGTCTCGATACAACACCGGCCTCTGGAAGTGAGACGAAAACATTTGATCCCGCCAGGCCATAGGATAGCTGAGTGTTATTTCAAGGGGACTATCCAAAGGGAGCATAATGTTAGCAGGTGGTAATAATGTTTTAAAACTTTAGTTTTTGGTGATTAGCTGGAAAAATATTTAATGATGCTTTAAGTCTTAAATGTTTTGTGGGTGGGGGTAACCCATTGCATTTAAAGCCAGCAGAAGAAAATCACGAGCACGTTAATGCCAGAAGGCTGCCTTAATGTAACGAAATGTCGAATGCTATTCTTGTATTGTATTATTATTATACACATTAAAGTGATAATTTAAAAACAAAGATAAACTAAGCCCCCTCCTGCCACACTAACCCCCTCCTGCCACACTAACCCCCCTCTTGCCACACTAACCCCCATCCTGTCACAATAACCACATCCTGCCACACTAACCCCCTCCTGCCATACTAACCCCCTCCTGCCACACTAACCTTTCTCCTGCCACACTAACCACCTCCTGCCACACTACCCCCCTCCTGCCACACTACCTCCCTCATGTTACAGTAACCCCGCTTCTGTCATTCTGACCTATGAGAGAGTAACAGGTGACAAGACAATTGGTGCACGGACCGATAGCGTCCATCACAGATTGCCGGACAAAGCCGGTGGTGCTGAGAACTTTGAGTGTCCAGTGTGGATCTGGAAGGTCCTCGCAGTGTGAAGACATCATCTGTATCATGGACGGCTGGAGGCTTGCGATGGTCACTTTCTCCATGTCTATCAGAGCCCATGTCTGGGATGTAGGGAGCAAGATTGTTACAATGTCTGGGATGTGGGGACCAAGATTGTTAGAATGTCTGGGATGTAGGGACCAAGATTGTTATAATGTCTGGGATGTGGGGACCAAGATTGTTACAATGTCTGGGATGTNGGGACCAAGATTGTTACATTGTCTGGGATGTAGGGACCAAGATTGTTACTATGTCTGGGATGTAGGGACCAAGATTGTTAGAATGTCTGGGATGTAGGGACCAAGATTGTTACAATGTCTGGGATGTAGGGACCAAGATTGTTAGAATGTCTGGGATGTAGGGACCAAGATTGTTAGACTGTCTGGGATGTAGGGACCAAGATTGTTACAATGTCTGGGATGTAGGGACGAAGATTGCTAGAATGGTTTTAAGCAAATTATAGACACATTTACAGACATTTCATAATGTACTTTTTTTTTTAATTGTTGTTTTGTTGCGGTTATTTTTATATGATCTTTGTACACAAAAAAAAACAAAAAAAAAAAAAAACATAAATATTTCAGGTACATTTAGAATCTGGATTCTAGACAAAACTTAGTAAACAGTAAACCTGCACGTGATTCTATTTGTACAATATTTGAACTCATATTATTCATTCTTTTGCGGCACCTGTCACAAAGTTCGTTGTTTTGTAAAAGTAATTTAAGTTATAAAAATACTGGTATGCTTAAGCAATAGTAATAGGGTTTAACATAAATAATAACGGCCAAGTGAAACTTGGCAGCTAAAACCAGACACGGCTCATAGTCCGTGGTGGCGCTGTAGCCACTGCAATAGCTACAATATAAGAGGAAGATTAGATATGGGAATGGAGTAATAGTGTCAGTAAATCCAAGACGAAATCGAGAGAGAGAGAGAGGGGGGGAGATAAGGAGCGACTAACCTCTCGGACAACTTTCTCTGCCGGACAGTCCGTGAGCGTGGACTTGACCATCGCACAACCTGTGGTGAAGTAACAGAACGGTAACCCGGGCAACCAGCTGATTGGCCAATCGTTGTACACCACGTCATCCGGTGTGATGGTGAACATGTCCTCCACGCGGTGGGCAATCTGACAAAGCTGCGAGTGATTGCGCAGCACGAGCTTGTAATGTTCTGTTGATGAAACGACGAGAACTACAATGTGAGACAGCTAAGAAAATTAACATAAGCTTCTGTTTCAATCACTTGTATGTTGTGTAGCCGTGTGGTGGCTACAGTTGGTTTTTTAACTACTTCACAATTAACAAACAGGTAAAAGAAATGAAGGTCATGAGAACTATAGTTTCTATAATTGCTGATTTATTGGTATATCTTCTAATGTTGACACAGTAACTGATGTATAAGTGATTTAACTTTAAGCTAGCAGGATAGACAATGTACAGTTCTACTACTGCCAATGCCCTATTCTACCTAGGTGCCGGGTGATTCTCTCGGTGATTCTCTCGGTGATTCTTGCAACCTAGCTTTTTTCCTCCCTTATGTAGTCCGTGGACCGGAAGATGATGGTTCCGGTCTAGTAGTATTGAATATACTCTAGCCGGCAACGTACATTTCCGGTCATTGTTTAAGAGGACAGATAATTGTCACCTCCGCCGGAAGCGAGCGGCGACAAAAATAGACAACATTGTGCTGGCAACGGAAACTTTTGTTTTCCGAGTCCCATAAATCCTGGATTCGGAGGCCACCACCCAGGTCCCATCCCTCTGCCGGAGTGACCAGAGAGCCCTTTGTTAGGGTGCGTGGTGAGGGGGGCAGTTGGGGCGCGGGCACACTGCCACAGTTGTAAATCTATTGGCAGATAATAAGACAAATGCTGAGTCAAGGTATTCATAAATTTCACATTGGTCAAAACCTCACAAAGTTCTAATCCACCATTTGTGCAAAGTCTTTCACCGTCTTTAAAAAACCAGCTAAATAGCTGAATGGTGCAATTTTTTTAAAAAAATTGTAGCAATTGTAAATTTTTAAAAATTGTATCTCAAATATGATTCCCATTTTTATTTTTTTTAATAATATTTTAACGGTTACTTACTTTGGGTTGAACATTTGGTGACAAATATGGCTGCCGGGTCGTGCGAACATACCCTTTCTTCATAAGAGCCCGGATGTGCCCTGATAAGGTCAAAGGCTGACACGACATCTTCATCACCATCCTCCCTCTTTAAGAAAACAGGAATACATTTACGTCATAGAATATATGTTCTTGCCGAACAGAGTTCAGATGATATTTCAATGTCCTTTGCGGAACCCAACACCAAGCCTCAAAAAGTTACAACCTCACCAACTTTAACCCTCCCCAGCTTCACCACAATCCAACCTCAAGATCAGATATCCTCAGAATCAGCCATCTGCAGCGCCAACCATTTTCAATATCCCAATGTCATCCCAATGATATCCCATCTTAAACAATGACCATCCTCAAAATTATCCCGTCTAATCAGCAGCTATCGTGGGCGCATTAACTAGGTCATCCTTGGTGTTACATGAGGACAGTGGCGTCCCTATTGAGGGGTGCGGCTGATGAAGACCTCGCCTAGTGACACCATCACAAGTGGTGACACCAAAAGTTAAAATTATGTTTGCTCCCGTTATTTGGCACTGGTAGACTCTGGGGCGGGGAGGGAGGGGGGATCCATAAGGTAAGTCGTGAGTGGGTAACACTATGAGGTACCGCACTGGGTGATACCAAACCTAGTGACGCCTCTGCCTGCGGATCATGGTGTTATATCAGTTGATAAGCCCTGCCAACAGCTGTAAAACAAAAAAGAGAAGAAAAAAAGAATGGCTTTCTTTTATTTTTTATTTCACCTTTTATCTTCATATTCTTGTTGTTTCTGTTTAAAATGGCCAATGGAATGGTGTCTCACCTTTAGTGTTCCAGCCTAAACTTTGAATGGTGTCTCACTTTTATCTGGTGTTCCAGCCTAAACTTAGAATGGTGTCTCACATTTAGTGTTCCAGCCTAAACTTAGAATGATGTCTCACCTTAATGTGGTGTTCCAGCCTAAACTTAAACACCTTCTGAAGCTGTGGGTAGTCAGTGTTGCTAGAACGCTCTATGTCGGCGCCACTCGGTCCTATGTCGTCCTTGAGCTGGTGAGTGTGGGGGGGGGGTCAAACCACAGAAAGTTAATTACAATTAAATTACATAGAAATTACTTTTGGATTCATACATCACACTTGGTACTTTATTAGACTTCAGATAAATCGTTTAAACAACAAACTTAGTGCTTGAGACTTTAGACAAATCGTGAAAAGAACAAGCAGATTAATATAACATATTATTTGTTACTATACATTCCCTCTTATTTAGAGACGTGTGGAGGAATCCAGGTCGGCAAACTTTATTCTGAAATAGCTCGGTATTTTCCCATCATGCATGTCAGAAAAAAATCCACAATGTTAAATATTTGATCAGTAAGTGAAAGCCGTTAGTGTTGACAGTGATAATGACAGCCCAAAAAAGTTATTTAAGCTGACGGTGGTTTGTCATATTGCGTGCTGTATGATCTTAAACACGCCTTCAAATGATCAGCGTTTGATTTTTTTCCCTTTAATTGATGACGTGTATACTTTGTAGTGGCTATCATGATGGTACAGAATATTATTGCGTCCTACGGGACGTTATTATACACAATTCCAAAAACTTAGATTACAGATAAAAATAGTTGTACATTTTTAAAAAAATCATGTTTATTATGCCTATTATTAAAAAATAATAATAATGAAAAGAAAAATAATAATATTTAATTTATAGCGGAAATCTTTTAATAGTATTTCCTTGTTATAAATAAAGTTTTTTTTAACAAGAATTCATTATCCCACAGGTGAGCCAGGGCCGGTCTAAGAGAATTGGGGCCAATAGGCGAAAAGAATATGGTGGCCTTAAATGTAATAGACCAATAAAAAATAAATATAGAAAGATTCTCGTGCGACGCCCGTACTAATGATGAGACTAATGGGAGGCCCCAGGCGGCTGCCTAGTTTGCCTATGCCTAAATCCGGCCCAGGTTGAACGGCTGCTAGTGTTGGGGCAATTAAGAACAAAGACGATCGAAATGTAATTTACCAAACATTTTATTTTCTGCCAGCCATGACACCGGAAACACTTCCTACCATTTTCCATCCTGGCGAATCATCCGATGGCTCGACAACGATGTACCTCACTTTGGCCTGCGCTATAGGTGTCCAAAAGTGATGTCCGCTTTCCAAAATGACGTCACCATGCATTACTATAGCTCCTGGATTGGAAAGAATTTTACCGTTACTATAGCTCCTGGATCGGAAATAATTTTACCGTTACTATAGCTCCTGGATCGGAAATAATTTTACCGTTACTATAGCTCCTGGATCGGAAAGAATTTTACCGTTACTATAGCTCCTGGATCGGAAATAATTTTACCGTTACTATAGCTCCTGGATCGGAAAGAATTTTACCGTCCCTATCAGGGGCGGATTAAGACTGCACGGGGCCCCGGGCAGCAATGAAACGGGGGCCCTATCCAGCCAGCGTCCCATAAAATAAAATGATTGTTAACAGCTAATAAAGGACTATACCTAAATATTAATAATGAAAAAAATTAATAAAACGACACGAAGAAATAAGTGTTTGAAGTGTTTACAGTATGTTACAGTCGAGTGTGAAAAGGAAAATTTTATTTTCCACTGCTGGGAATCGAACGCCACACCGGTTATATCACGCGCCTGTACTCTCTTCACACGGCCAGCGGAGCTTGTCTAAAATGAGAAATTTTAAAAATATAAAGTATACTTTATACTATGTTCTCTAAGTGAGCCAATTAAATTACGTTTCATTGATTATTAACACTATCAGGTCTGAACCGCGATCAGTTGTATAGTTAACATTTATTATTTAAAAAAATTTTTTTTTTAATTTCAATGGTTCGTGCAAACATTTGTACACTTTTATTATAAATATAAAAAGTTTGGCTTTTAGCCCGCTCAGCCCCCCCCCCCCACTTAATCCGCCATAGGTCCCTATAGCTCCTAAGTCAGAAAGAATTGTACAGTTACTATAGCTCCTAAGTCAGAAAGAATTGAACAGTTACTATAGCTCCTGAGTCAGAAAGAATTTTACCGTTACTATACCTGGTATTACATTCTCCTGGATCGGAAAGAATGGTTCCACTCCTAGATTTAAGGTGTTCAAACTGAATTATGCAAGTTTTTCTTTTACGGGAAATTTTCTCTTATTTAAATTACCAGACTTCATAAATATAATATTGTGTGAGTGTTTACGTCTAAAGAAAACAGACGAGTAGCGAGGCGGGGGCAGGTAGTTATGTCCCCTGGCGCCAAGGTACGGGGGGGGGCAAATTTAGTCTTACAACGTTATAATATAATAAGTAAATAATGTTTGCTTTATTAACAGGTTGGGTGCGAAAATTTTATAGTTTGTCTCCGGGCGTAAAATATCCTAGCTATATAATCCTCTGAAGGACTTTAATAAATATTTAAATGTGTAAATGAAAGATGGTGTCGAGAGATAATCCGGCCCCCCACTGCTTTACTCCCTGACGGCCAGTTTACGTTGGGTCGGCCACAACTACAATTCAGCTATTATTCAACACCTCAAATACTGTTTTATTCACTGGTGGGAGGGGGGGACATAAACATACGCCGCATACCGGCTAAAATGATGCCAAAATTGGTCACTTCTTTCTCCAGGCTGCTGGACAGCAGATTGCAGACGACATCCCCCTTCCTGACCCCGTGACTCCGCAGCAAGGACGAGCACTTCATGGCCAGCATCTGGATCTCCTGGTTCTTCAAGCTCATTCTTCTGTCGTCGTCGTCATAGAAGATGATGGTTTCTGTACGTCCGGGGGGGGGGGGCAGAGTGAGTATAAAATAATCTCTGTAGTCTTTACATTAGAAATTTGGTGACGTATTCGTTAATGTGACAGTGTGGCATTACACGTGACTGTTTTCTTATCAACGAGTATAAGCATTCTTTATTAGACTTTATGTAGTTTGGATATGTAAACAGTTTTGTTTAAACTCGTGTTGGCGTTGATGAAGTAGCATTGAAACAAATAGTTTTATTATTATTATTATTATTATTTAGTATTTTCATAGCTCTTTGAAGTACCGAAGACTCGTTTTATCTTTGTGTTAAAATTTTATTTATATTTAAACTTAATAAAACAGCCCTTTAAATAATTTATTTTCTTCTTGCGACGTCCGAGATCAGTGGCGTAGCTAGGGGAGGGGCGGCCCTCAAAGGAGTGTACGCGATCTCGTGTCATCAAGGCGAATGTTAAAATGAACCCCCCCCCCAAAGACAACAACACCCCGTGCCCCCAAAATCCCTAGCTACGCCACTGCCCGAGGAAATATTTGATATGATTCTTTTCTAAAGCCTAGTAGCCCCTAATTATTAATAATGCATTTGAACCATGACCTCTAACCTTTCTCTGGGTGACTCTCCCAAACAGAGCGAAGTTTGCCGCTGATGGTCCTGTAGTTAATGTCAGGGCGGGGGTCGATGAACGGACGGCTTAATTCAGAGCAGAGCATGGCTACAACAATATCAAGAAGCAAAATTGTCAATCATTATACTCGTAATGATTCATAGACGATCCGGTGGCTTAGAGGTTACCCACGGGTGGCGGGGGATCAACATATGTACCCGGACGCCAAGGTACAACGGCGCCACAAGGAGGCTTACAACGTCACATTGAGACAAGTGACTAAGGGGCCGTCCATTAAGTACGTCACACTCCGGAGGGTGGGGGGTGTTAGAAAGTGTGACAGTTTGTGACAGTGGGGCGGGGGGTGTCCGGCCATGTGTGACGTCACGGTGTTTTTTGCTAACTTTTCATTATTTTGTAACTAAAAATATTTTTTTTACGAAAGTGTGACGTACTTTAGNGGGGTCCGAGATTTGTGACAGGGGGAGGGGGCAGTTATAAATGGTCAAAAATAGCGTGACGTACTTTATGGAAGGCCCCTAATGGTAAGATATTAAATAAACATGGGGGGAGGGGGAGACATCATTATTATAGTTTATAGTTTTTCCCTCGGGACAAAATATCCTAGGTACGCTACTGAGATGGTCTCAGATTATCAATTTAATTTTTTTTTTTTTAATTAATTACTTAGGTTTCATTCAAATATTTCTGGACACTAAACTTTCATGAAAATTCATGTGTTTGCCTTAAAAATTACTAATCGTAATCCGGTCACTTTGATTTGAATGAACATTTTATCCATCTATTACAGACGTTACTTTTGTACAGAAGATAAGAGCGTGATACGATTATCATCTGTTAGAAACTTTCTCAGATAGACTTGTGAATTTTGTGCCTAGAGGCTTGTTGTGAGTATTTAGAAACGGAACAGTTTTTTTTTCCACAAACTTATAGGCCATAACTTTATAACCCGTATCACTCACCTCTATGCGGCTGTAGCAGTTGACGGACGTTATTCTTAGCCTAAAGTACAAATAGCCCGATTATATCGACAATAACATAGCTGTCAGCACTCATATGAAACATTAAATCTTGCTTTTGTAATATTTTTTATTTTTTAAAAATATTTTTATTCAGCTATTTCCGGGCAGTCAAGTATGACGTCATCAAAATTACATACGCTGTTTAATTTTTTTTTAGCTAAAATAAATTAATTTAGATTCTTGCGGGGAAAAGATAATGCTACCAACAGCTCCCAGGAAGAACGTACATAAAACGTCTTTAATAAATAGAGGTAAAAACAGACTTTTAAACACCACGTTTTTATAAGTGGACTGAAACAGTGGCGTAGCTAGGGACGGGGGCGGAGGGGGGCGTTCCGCCCCGGACGGCACTCATTCAGAGGGTGGCTTTTGTGGGCATTTGAAAATCTAAGCCATTTCCCAAAAAAAAACTTCCTCTTTTGAAGGGGGGAAACCAAGATGAAACTAAAATATTCTTAATTTTGAGTCTTAATTAACGGATTCGTTTTATTACACAGTGGTTGTCATAACTAACGCAAAACGTTTAAAAATTTAAAATTGCTCAAAAAGGTAAGGTGAAAAATTAAGTGGTATACGTCACCGGTGGCGCTTTAAAAAAAAAAAAAAAAAAAATCTCCGCTGGCTCGAAAATATGTAACATTAATATCGCCATGACAATTTTTGCGTACTTTATATTACTTTTCAGGTTTCATAAAGTTAGTGTGAGGTAACTTATTTACTTATGAAAAATTGACATCTGAAGTAACTAGTAAAACGAGATCAGATGCTGGAATTTTACTCAGTTCAATGCAATCTTTTTCTTTTCTGTGTTATCTCAATTTATGTGAACTCGTATCTGTTTTAAATTAATGCAAACATATTTCATGGAACAAAGATATTTTTATTGTACTAATACAGAACGCTGTTACAGAGAGTTGGAGATATCAATTGAGCACCGGGTTATAAGGAGAAAAATATGAGTGGGGAAAATTCAGTAGACGTGGTTCTATTTTTCGAGCAAGAAGTACAATGAGAAGTGTTTTTATCCGTAGATGTAATTATAAAAGAAAATAAAAGAACGCGCTGATGAGTTACATGTCCTTGCAAAGAAATATTCGTGTATAATACCATTTAACCTCCTAAATGAAGAATTTGAATAAAAACAATTTTTTAATTTAAAATGATAAAGAATTTTTCGATATTGAAAGAGAAAGGATCCAGGTTTTCATGGCATTCCACAGGGCGGTCTTAGCATTTGCGGGGCGCTATGTAGCTTAGTATGCGAAAAGGATTGCGCGGGGCCCAGTTCGGGTAGGGATAATGTATTAATCAGTGGCGGATTTAGCTATAGGGCAGGGGTGCGGGTTGCCCCCCGCGCTCCATTTGGGTCTAAAATGGCGCCCCCCTGAGACGCCCTCATGAACACTAAAAAGGTGTAGCTAGAGCAGAAAAAAAGATTGCTAAACACGAAAATTTTAATCAACACTAAACTGCAATACGACAATATTGGCTTGCTAAATATCGTATTTTAAACTGTAATATCTGGCTTGGTCAGTCATGAGCATCGCTAAGTGGAAAAGAATAGAGAAATATTGAAAGGAATGATAACCGTGGCGTTTTTCTTGATTCTTAGCAAAACAAGGTTTGCCATTCAGAGTACACAGAAAAAATTATTGCTTGAGACTTTAGGTAGTTGTAGAAATACTTGAAATATTTGTTAAATCTTAAGTTTATTAGCCAACTATGATTTCAATTTGGACAGTCATCTAGAGTTTAAAAGAAAAATGAAATTTATTTAAGCGCATCCGGGCAAAACAGCGACCGTCATAACAGCGACTTCAAAACAGCGACTGTGTCAAAACAGCGACGGTCATAACAACGACGGTCAAAATAGCGACTGTATCAAAACAGCGACTGTATCAAAATAGCGACTTTTTTCTTTTGCTTGTGATAATGCAGGTTTTTTGTAGAGAAGGGACAATTTAAAATATAAAATAATCAACTAGAGGTGTGTATAAATAAATGTTGGTGTGGTGTTTTAAAGAGTGTATACACAGTTTCAGGGCACATTTTAAAAAAAATAAAAAATAAAATTATAACTGTTATTACTTTAGTCATATATATTGTGCAGAAAGCTCGATAGAGACTAGCAAACATAGATTCAATCGATTTATTGAGGGGGTTTGTGGTGGGAGGGGCAGAGACAGTTTGACTACAGAACTTTTTGATGCTCGGATGTTTCGACCCTCGTTTTTACTTCGCCAAAAAATTGTCTTTTTTCTTCTAGTTTTTAAAAATAAAAATAATATGGTTTAATCTTAGATCCTTCCAAATATATCCAACTCCTTCACCACTCCAATCCGATAAAATTGGATAATAAAAAGGCAATGTGTTCAGATAATCCTTTTTAAGGTACCTACATTCTTTCAGCCCCCAATCTCTTTGTTTACCTTCTCCATAACAGGCGGTCCGTGGTCGCCACTTTGTCTAGCCTTCGTAACATGCCATTGTGTAACCACCGGACAGTCGACCACGTGCCGTTTCGACAAGAGGGCTTTAATTTTTTTTAAATCTGTCAAGGCAACCATTATAAACGCCGCAGTATTTTCACCTTCATAATCGCCATACAATGTAACCTAGCCACCATCCATGCACCTCATTTTACACACTCAGAGTAACACACTATGGTGAACTATAACGCCATTACAAACTTTTATTCATCCTATCAATGCATTCGTCATACTCATAAACTAAGACGAAAATAAACAGAACAAAATGTCAACAACAATTAAGGAACGTTCTGTTA
>MUZC01002415.1:142291-160101 GCA_002072015.1 Radix auricularia | reverse complement strand
AAATGTGCCCTGAAACTGTGTATACACTCTTTAAAACACCACACCAACATTTATTTATACACACCTCTAGTTGATTATTTTATATTTTAAATTGTCCCTTCTCTACAAAAAACCTGGATTATCACAAGCAAAAGAAAAAAGTCGCTATTTTGATACAGTCGCTGTTTTGATACAGTCGCTATTTTGACCGTCGCTGTTTTGACCCTCGCTGTTTTGACACAGTCGCTGTTTTGAAGTCGCTGTTATGATGGTCGCTGTTTTGCCCGGATGCGAGGTTGCAGTAGCCTAAACCATCCCCGGCTGTACCCACACTACAAGAATAGGCATTATGTTAAAAAACGGGGGAAAATCCCCTTTGATCTATTAAAATATATTCAACAGTATAGATTGGAAAATTCTTTACCCAAAATTAATATTTGGCTAAGAGTTTTTTCAACATTAGCTATCAATGTATCTAGTTGAAGAAGAAATTATATTCGCTCCACAATAAGTTATTTAAGACTACAAAATCTTGCAATATTGTCCATAGAATAAGATATTACAAATAATTTAAATTTGATAACATAATACACGATTTTTCTACTATGGAAGCTAGGTAAGTAAGTAAATGTATAAATAATAAGAAATGTGTTCACTCACTGATGTATACAATGTCTTTGTTTATTCCAAAAAACAAAAAAACAAAAAACAGCAACATCTATTTACCAATAAAAGCATATTAATTGTTAATGTTTTGGGGCATGCATTTGGAATATGTTTTGTCTCATTTGGGGGTTGGGGGACCTACGACCACAATAACTTTCTTGTGGCCTTCAAAGCAATTATCTTGTATTTTTATAAATGTGTATTTATAGGTAAATCATCTCATGAGAGACCCCTTTTATTCAATACTTACATAAATAGGGCATGCTGTGGTAAAATTCTCCCCCACCTCATACAATGTGCATCGCTTCAATTACAATTATTTATTCATGTTTATTAATTTATAAAAACCATCATATGATTGTCCATAAATGACGTCATGTGATTTTGGATGATTTTTTACCCACAGCCCCCTCGTCACACGGAGTTACGAAACGAAAACTTAGACCCCTTCCTCAATGTGACTTCACAAAGACCCCCCTCCCTGCATAAAAGCCGTATTTTCTTTTTGAAATGTGCAAGTTTTAAATCATTTTTTTTTTTGGTGGTCATTTAAATGTTTTTTACTGTAATGCTGCACTCACTCTAATATCGTAATACGCGTGAAACCACGTAAAACATCATTAAATAAAGTGTTGGTAATTATATATTTAAGTGGAAATTTTATTTAAAGTTGCACGTTTTGAATGACGTCACATGTGTGACTCTCCTCTCCTCCCCCCAGGTGCATGACGTCATTTATGGGTGTCTCCTAAAAGGGCGGCATATTGGAGTCCGCCCCGGGCGGCAAAAGCTCTAGCTACGCCATTGGACTGAAAAGAAGAAAATGATTTAAAACTTAAAAGTTCAAGTAATTTGATTTAATATGCAAAAACGTGTGACGGGCGCTTAGAGGGGAGGTGGCTGGGTAGACAATTTCTCATTGCTCTTCCTATCATTTACTAGATTTATTCTTTAAGTAGACAACTTAATAACTAAACATGATTTCTTATTGAATGTTGGTATTACTAGTAATTATTAGGTTCCAAAAAGATTTTGCTCAATTTTACAACAAATAACCTGAACCGAACCATACAAATGTATCATTACTCATTATTATTGTTAGATCTATATGTCACTGCATCACGTTTTTTTTTTAAAACTCGCTGCGGGTTAGGGACCTGGGTGGGGTGGGGTGTAATAAAAACAAAAGGATGCAGGTCTCTAAGCCATGGGAATCGGAATATTAAAAAATGAAAATAAGTAAATTATTTTACGAGGAAAAATTTCCTATAGTAAAAGGGCAATGTTTTGGTTTTAAGGCTGTTGTTTTTAGAACAACTCGATCAAAGTTGCAAGTGTAGGCATTTGATTTCATACGATTACCTAAATCAACAATGATAGATTTATTTTCATTACAGAATTTTTAAAATGTAGCTTTCTCTTAAATTTTGATAGTAAAACAAGGTTTTATAAACGTTCATTCTTAGTTTCCAATGGATATGGTAAATCAATGTTAACAAATATACCTCATAGGGATGGCCAAAACTACAAAGTATAAATTGAAGTGGGACTTCATTCAGCTTACATTTTATAGGGAAAAATGGTAATTGAATAGTTTATGAATGAGCCAGAAAAAGACGTCACAAAGCAACAAACCTATCGACAAAAACCCTTACTAGGCGAACGAACAAACAAAAAGTGGTAGTAAAATAAAGTAAAACACGTCTGGCGTGTGTAGCAGTGGTCCCAGAAAACATCAATCAGAAAGAAAACTGTTAAACTTTGAAATACTTGAATAAGCAACTGAACACTAATGTTCCATTAAAAGCAGCGCGACTGCACATATATCTGACCAACCTTGTGCAGCACTTTAGAATTGCAGCGCAGCGAATTTAAAAAAATGTTTCACATTAAATGGATGCTTTGCAATTTCTACTCACGTTTTTTTTACTTCGAACATGGACAAACAGACATGGACCAACAAACATGGACCAACAAACATGGACCAACAGACATGGACCAACCGACATGGACCAACCGACATGGACCAACAAACATGGACCAACAAACATAGACCAACAAACATGGACCAACAGACATGGACCAACAAACATGGACCAACAAACATGGACCAACAAACATGGACCAACAAACATGGACCAACAGACATGGACCAACAAACATGGACCAACAGACATGGATCAACAAACATGGACCAACAAACATGGACCAACAGACATGGACCAACAAACATGGACCAACAGACATGGACCAACAGACATGGACCAACAAACATGGACCAACAGACATGGACCAACAAACATGGACTAACAAACATGGACCAACAAACATGGACCAACAGACATGGACCAACAAACATGGACCAACAGACATGGACCAACAAACATGGACCAACAGACATGGAACAACAAACTTTAGAGGGAACATTGCTGGGGACTCCTTTATATCTTTGTCTTACAAAAATAGAAACCTCAATTTCTTTTCTTAGACATTTCCCATTTATCATTATAGTTTACATTTTAACATTTATAGTTTACATTTCTCCTTTCAATCTAATAATTCCCCCCTTAACCAATCACTTATACCATCATAACTTAATAATTTAAACAACTCCCAATTTAACCAATCACTTATACCATCATAACTTAATAATTTAAACAACTACCAATTTAACCAATGACATATTCCATCATAAACTAATAATTTAAACAACTCCTGTCGGGGAAACATTATAGAGCCATTGGGTTTTCCCTGACATGTCAATGTTGTTACTTGTGTTTGGTGCGGTGCGGTGCGCGCGGTATGAAAGAGTATGACGTAATAGTGTGAACGTGACGTAGTAGAGAGGCAGTTGCTGTGAGGAGAGATAGGTCGTGTTGGGAAATGAAGGAACCTTTTGCTGTTAATAAAGTTATAGATGTTCAGAAGTGTTGGTGTTCTACCTTGAGTTGATCTGTCCGTTTGGTCACTTCAACCTAAAAATAAAAACATCTAGTCATAGCAATACTACTTTGACACAACTTTAAAAAAAAATATTTGAAAATAAAGACACCGACAATGAAAAAAGAATCAATTTGTTCTTTTCAAGTAAACTCACGTCATCTGTAAATGTTTATTACAGTAACCTGTTTAATATCTTGTTTGATTTACTTGCAAGCTATTCCTTTTGCAACTAATGAATGATTATATATTCACTGTGAATTCCTGCAATAGTGACAGAGATAAAAGATAATTATTATGTGTTTGTGGTATTAGTATTAACGCAATTTCTGGGGCTTTTGCAAATATGCTAAGGATGACCCAAGGATATGCAATGGCCAAAAAATATCGAAAAGGTTTACTGGATTTCCTGGAAAATAAAAAAAATTCAATATTTTGTCAATTTCTCGCCAACATCTATTGGATTGAAACATACAATAGCTAATAATATTTAGAACAATTTTGGAGAAAAGAATTTGTGAAAAATCTCTTTTCTTTCTCTTTAGTAAATTTCTAGTTGGCAATTGTTTTGTTTACTTTCATAATTATTTATTTGAAAGGACGTTTAATGATATCTAAAATGATACCTAATGGGGTTTTCCAGCTTTGTGAATGCTTATGTTAGATTTTTGCATGGTGTGCTTTATATTTACACATTCTTGGTGTGATGTAGTTTGTTTACTTTCAGAATTACTGATTCCAAATGACTTTTAATGTAATCTCTAATGATTTCCTTGGAATAAAAAAATCGCATATTCTTTGTTGGAAATTGCTTTGAAATACTCATTTGAGTTTTTATTACTTGTTTTAAAAATCCTTACATTGCACCATCCTCTAATCTAGATTATCCCAAGTAATACAATCTTCTGGAAGACATTTTTTATACCATGTTACATATTTAAACTTAATTGTACAATTAAAGGACACCAGATTTAAATTGATTTAATAACATTATTTTATTACACATAGGCAGCATCAGTTTTATATATGTGACAGTTGACACAAACAAATGAGTGTCAATTGTCAAAACATCAAGGAAACAAGAAGTAGATCAAAGTAACTCATGAGATAATAATTTATTTAAACATTTTGAGAAATGTGACATCAAAACTTAAATTGTTAGTTTAAAATTACTAATTATATCAGGAAATCATGCCAGCTGAGTAAACTCATCAATATCTTATCTTATACAAGTATCTTAATGTTAACATTCTATTTGTGTAGATATTTCAGGAATTTTAGGAACATCCACACTGGTAAATGCATGTCATTTTAAGTTTAAGGTATTAAAACAATAAAGTACAGAATCTTTTTAAAATTAAATTTTTAATTTTCTTATTTACACTGCGAGCACTGAGTCAGGGGAAGTTATTTGTTGTTACCGTTAACTCAAAGAGTAACGGGTTTTTAATTTTGAGGCTTGCAAACTCAACCTCCCAACAACATTATCAGTGAACTGAGGGGAAAAAAACTAGACTCATCATCGTAGTGGATCCAATATATCAAAACATCCTGTGCCGACGCCCACAGCTTTTCCCACTATCAGGCTGGCGCTGGGAGACTTCAAGCTGTCCACACTGCCCTGCAGGCAGGCGTCCAGCAGGAAGTTCATGGTGGTCTCAAAGGTCATCTTCTGTAAAGGGGAGGTGTTGTACATGAAATCTCGTCGGTTGAAGGCGTCGTACTGTCCGCGGGATGTCATGTAGTCAGCCAACAGGGAGAGGTGATGGTAGTCAACTGTGATGCCGTAGGCACCAAACACATTTTGAATTTCCTAAGAACAAAAACAGACAGCAATGCCAACTTATGTTCATTATATTGGCATCTCAGCAATGTTCAATCATAGTGACTAAAAGTGAAGGTGGACCATTTCCAATTTTTAAAAATTGTGCAAGTATCAAAAGGCTAAATGATGTGTCCAGTTTTGTAAGTTTTTTTTTATGATATATTGCTAATTGAAATCTTTTAGCTAGGGCTGTTAACAATTAATTTAATTTAATTGTTAACTTTTGATTTACTAACTATTAATAGTTAATTTTGATATAAGCCAAATATTAAACACTCTTGTTGAAAATCTAAACAGCACTGGAATGTCTCCTTTATACGTCATCTTTTAACCAACTACGCAAAAAGACAAGTATGTTGACATTATTTGGTTCAAGTGATAGCAGGTCTATTTGACAATATGACCAGCTGAGCTGAACAATCATTCACATGGAATTGAGGTAACTGGTATCCACAAAACGGTCTCTGCAAGGAACAACATTATCGAATTTCGGTGTTCATTAAGTTTACACCATTGTAGAGGGATTAATGGATTTAGGAACTTTCATCTCCATTTTGTAACGCAGTAATTCATCAGAAGAGCTGTCAACATTTTCTGTCTCTGAGTAAGACTCCATTACTGCCATTAGCTTAATGCGTTTATCATTTTGTTTTATGAGTGTGCGATTAGTTAGAACCATGGTAGGCAAACTTTATCAACATTATGATGATTCCCGGCAGTCAATAGTTTAAAACCAAAATCTTCGTGTGATCGTCAGGAAATTTATCATTTATCGGCCGCTATTTTTTATTTATTTTTTAAATACTTTTTGACTTCCAATAATGTGTACATGACGGGTCCATTAATCGTTAAATAATTTAATCTGTAAAATTTGTTCACAATTTTTAATCGAGAAAGAATTAATTTCCTTAGCCCTACTTTTAACATTAATTTTAATAAATCTTAACCGCTTCGTTAATTTTTTTGGAATCTTTTAGATGTAGGATCAGTCAAACAAAAACAAACAAAAAACACATCAGCTGAACCCAATAAAAAACAAACCTTTATAATGACTCTATTGGCCGCCTCAATGCCGTACACGTGGGTGATGGTGTGGATACAGTTGGAGTAGATTTTGTCCAAGTCCAGGATCTCTGGATTTTTAAACATTTCCTGGAATGTAGAATAAAAACTTTATGCAAGTGAAACAAAGTTTATTTTTTCATCATATGGGCTAAGGGGGAGGATGTTGATGGCAAAACATATGTACATTTATATTAAGATTATTAAACAAATGGCACGTTGAATATCTACAAAACTAAAAATAAGTCATTATACTTTGTAGGAATCATAGACCGATATATTATAGCTTAGCAATTGCTGAGAGATTTTCTCTTAGAAAGTAGAAAGCAATACCCTCTACCGCATTTCAAAAGTATGCTCAAGAACTTTTGTCCATTATCCAACTAGTTCTAAAATGTTTTCATTCCCTCTTCATACACCATATAAATTTTGGTTCAAAGCCCGTACACTATGTTGAATTCCAACAAATACTAAACAGTGTATTACAATAAAAATTAGTTTGAATAAAAGAAATGTTAACATTTTTAAAGGCTTGGGTAAAATAAATATTGCACATTTTTATTACAGGTCACTTAACTTCACCAGGTGATAGAAATAACAAAATTAATCAATGGAGTTACTCTTTGCACCAAGTTGTCACATTTGATTAAAGCATTATCTAAATAAGAAGTCAGGACAAGACCTTTGAGTACGGGTCATTGTGATATTTGTTACTATGACATGTTAAACAAATGACATTACAATTTGTAACAATACTATCTAATAGGTTCCTATCATATGAAATGTTAGTCATCAGTTGGTCTCACTCACCTGTATATGGATTAGGTTCCTATCATATGAAATGTTAGTCATCAGTTGGTTCCACTCACCTGTATATTGATTAGGTTCCTATCATATGAAATGTTAGTCATCAGTTGGTCCCACTCACCTGTATATTGATTAGGTTCCTATCATATGAAATGTTAGTCATCAGTTGGTCCCACTCACCTGTATATTGATCCCTTCAGTTTTTAAATGTAAAACAGTTTCTCCATTTTCTCTTTCCTCTGACAAAAATGCCCTATTGATGCCCTTGACCTGGTGTAAGACAGCACTGCAGATTGTTTTTTTCAACAGCATCCGAACATCCAGCTGTAGGTGGCTCTGCTCATACTAGGGGGAAAATTAGTTTAAGTTATTACGGCAAAGAAGAAATAACAACAAAAAATGTCACAGATGGATGTGCCGATTTCTCTGTTTTTAATTTTAATTCTCTTCATCATTTTAAGCTATTCCACAAGAAAACGTTTCTTAAAAAATTCTTTAGTCCCCTAACCTCTTTTTTTCGAGGTCATAGGGGATTCTATGTTTTCATTAGAACATTCTCGGGCTTGATAGACACTGACGGCGCCCATCCCTCTCCATGTCAGCGGAGGACTTTCTTAGCGTTAGTCATTTCTCAACAATTTTATAGTGGCTTTTCGTGGGCTCGATCCCACGCCTCTCAGCTTGTGAGGCGAGCGCACTATTGACTTCCCTAAATAATAAATATTTTGTACTTTAACTAATGTTACTTATTACAAGCAAAAATATTTAGTTGATTTCTGTGACATATTCCATATTTTTGTGGATGCCGGCTATTGCCTGGTCTAACGCTCCATAGAACTGGTCCTTCTCTTCCGGAGTTGAATAGAGTGTTGGGGCATACACACTAAGAATGTTTGCTGGGCCCGCAGTTGTTCTGAGTTTTAGAGTGAGGATCCTCTCCGTGCCTGATGACGGTGGTTCAATGGATGGTAGAAGAGTGTTTTTAACAGCGAAACCCACACCATGCTGTCTAGGTTCGTCTTTCGGTCTGCCTTGCCAGAAGAAGGTGTAATTGGCCTCTTTGAGTGAACCGTTGTCTGGGAGCCTGGTCTCCTGAAGGCATGCTATGTCAATCTTTAGCCTTTTAAGTTCTCTATCGATTATTCCTGACTTCCGTGTGTCGTTTATGGACTGCAGATCATCAGTGATGCCGGGACACATAGTCCTCACGTTCCAGCTAGCGATTCGAAGAGCTGGGGTCTTCTTTTTCTTTTTTGTATTTCTTGGTGCAGGGCTTAGTGGCCCACTTGTTGAGTGGTACTCTAATCTCCACGCACCCAGTGGAGAAGGCAGGCCATGACGGGATAGCACCTATTTGACTGGGGGCTGCCCAGTTTAAGGCGGGCGGTAGCTGTCCAGTGAGACATTGGTAGTCTCTCCCACCGTCGGAAGCAGCCCCTGGCGCCTAGCTCTACGTCAATTGAGCTTTGGCTTATAACCGGTAACTGCTGCTTCCCGTGTTTTGTCGACACCTTGCGGCGACGCTGGAGTGTCCTCTCCAGAGGTGATGCAAGCCTGGGCGGGTATTATGGAGAATTAGCTGCTGCCCATACAGCATATCCCCCCTCTCCACGTCAATGGTGTAACCAAGGGAACGACTTGCGTCGATGCAGCTTGGCTGCCATTGGCGTCGCAGGAGCTGCCGGTATGTACATAAGTCTTATGTATAGACCGCCTGTAGGTGCTCCAATTCCTGATTTTCTTTCAGGGTTTACTCCCTTAGCCTTTCCCGCAAGGCAGGTATAGCCGCAAGGCAGCGGAGGATTTGTATTCGGAGTTTCCTTCTCCTAGATGAACTACCAGCCAAGGTTTTAACGAGCATCATCTACCCGTAGGGGTGCCAGAACCGGGGTTTGAACCCGTGACCGATTTTTATTTTTATTTTAGAATTGTTTTTGTACCGCAGCGCACTAACACTTTGACCACCGCGCCCCCNTACATCCGCAATACAAGCCTTTGGCAAAAAATCTCACAAAAACACGGACTGGTTTGATGAACATTGGGACGAGATGAAACCCGTCACTGAAGCAAAAAGGAAAGCTCTTATGGCTTACAAGGAAAAGCCTACACCTGACAATTTGCATGCTTTAAAAACAGCTAAGTCACTTGCCCAAAAGGTTGCACGTAAATGTGTCAATACCTACTGGCTTAAGCTCTGTTCCAGTATACAATCAGCTGCAGACATGGGCAATGCAAAAGTCATGTACGAAAACATCAAAAAGGCAACGGGCCCCTTGACGTCAAAAGCTGCTCCCCTAAAGTCCAAAAATGGAGAAATTATTCAAGACCAGGCAGCACAGCTAAAACGGTGGGTTGAGCATTATCTGGAATTGTATTCAACAGTTACCACAGTCTCCAGCACCGCTCTAGATGACATCCCAGATATGCCACTCATGGAAGAACTTGATGTCGTGCCCACACAGGAAGAGCTGAGCAAAGCAATTGACAGTCTAGCTTGTGGAAAAGCGCCTGGGAATGATGGAATACCACCAGAGGTTCTAAAGAGTGGCAAGACAGCTTTACTCCAACCATTGCACGAGATTCTGTCCCTCTGCTGGGAACAGGGCTACATCCCCCAAGACCTAAAGGATGCAAATATAGTGACACTATATAAAAACAAAGGTGATAGGAGTGATTGCAATAATTATCGCGGCATTTCACTCCTTAGTATTGTAGGAAAGACCTTTGCCCGCGTTATACTAAAACGTTTACAAAGCCTAGCATCCCGCGTCTATCCAGAATCTCAGTGTGGTTTCCGGTCCGGTCGGTCTACCATAGACATGGTGTTCTCCATACGACAGCTCCAGGAAAAATGCAGAGAGCAGCAGATGCCACTATACATTGCATTTGTGGACCTTACAAAAGCCTTCGACTTAGTCAGTCGCAACGGGCTATTCCAAATACTGGCAAAAATTGGATGTCCCCCTCACCTACTTGCCATCATCAGACAGTTCCATGAAAATATGCTTGGCACAGTACAGTTCGATGGAGCTAAGTCAGAGGCCTTCCCTGTCAGCAGCGGAGTTAAACAAGGTTGTGTACTCGCACCAACACTCTTCGCAATATTCTTCTCTGTACTTCTTCGATACGCATTCAAGGATAGCAGTGAGGGAATCTGGTTACATACCAGAGCTGATGGAGGACTTTTCAACACTGCCCGCCTCCGAGCCAAGACCAAAACGACGGATGTCCTAATTCGAGAGCTACTATTTGCGGATGATGCGGCACTAACAGCACATACAGAATCTGGTTTGCAACAACTCGTGTCAAGCTTCTCCAATGCCTGCAAAGAATTTGGTCTGCAAATCAGCTTGAAAAAGACAAACATCATGGCCCAAGACACTCGACCTCCTCCTACCATAAATATCGATAATGAAAACTTGGAGGTTGTGGACAGCTTCACCTACTTGGGATCCAAGGTCTCCAATACACTGTCCATTGAAGAAGAAATAAACAGCAGAATTGGCAAGGCAGCCGCAACAATGGCTAAACTAAATAAGCGGGTCTGGCAAAACACCAAGCTAACGGAGAAAACCAAACTGTGCGTCTATCGAGCCTGTGTCATCAGTACACTACTATATGGGAGCGAGACATGGACCACTTATACATCACAAGAGCGTAAGCTTAACAGCTTCCATTTGAGATGCTTGCGCCGCATCCTTGGTATTAAATGGCAAGAAAAAGTGCCTAATAGTGAGGTACTAACGCGTGCCAATACCCAAAGCATGTTCTCAATTCTTAGTGAAAGACGCCTGAGGTGGCTAGGACATGTCAAAAGAATGAGCCCCGGCCGCATCCCGAAGGACCTCCTATATGGTGAACTTGCTTCAGGAAAGAGGAAAACAGGTCGCCCACGCTTGCGATTTAAAGATGTCTGTCAAAGGGACATGAAAGCAGCCAAAATACATACAAGTGACTGGGAGTGTAAGGCAGAAGACCGATCTACGTGGCGCACAGTTGTCAAAGAGGGCGTCATAGTAGCCGAGGAGCGAAGAATGGAGGAGGCTGCAGACAGAAGAGCTAGGAGAAAGGCCAAAACATTTGGAAGCACAGAACTCGTGTGTAAAAACTGTGGCAAAGACTGTCACTCAAGGATAGGACTGCACAGTCACTCGAGGAAATGCAACCCAACCCAACGGTGATGCACCATCGTCTCGGGAGACGGAAGGATGCCGGATTACGGATTCCATATTTTTATTTTCTTGGGTCTGATTCTAAAAAAAAATCAAGGATTCGCTTTTTTTTTTTTACAGTACAAAAAAAAGGAATTTTTGAGGCTCAACTGAGTCCACAGTTTAATGTGAATAATCTTCAGTTCAGTTGATGATAAAAAAACTAATGCCACACTAAACAAAAAAGTCTAAAGAATATAATATAGAGTATAGTATGAGCATTTCCCTTTAATTTTACTTTTTTGATAGATCAGAAGTCTTATAAAACCATTTGTAAATATAACAACATTTGAATATATTTTTAATTTTTTTTATTTATGTCAAGAAATTTAAAATAATTGACCCCAAGGATGAAGCATTAGAGACCCACTTACCGAAAAGGTAATCACACACCATCTGTATTTCTTTTCATCCATTTTAAATCCCTGAATGAAACCATGGCTCAATGCCTGAAACACATTGTTGTTATATAACACATTTGTTGATAAAACATTGTTGTATATAACACATTTGTTGATAAAACATTGCTGTATATAACACATTTGTTGATAAAAAATTGTTGTTTATAACACATTTGTTGATAAAACATTGTTGTTATATAACACATTTGTTGATGAAACATTGTTGTATATAACACATTTGTTGATAAAAGATTGTTGCATATAACACGTTTGTTGATAAAACATTGTTGTGTATAACACATTTGTTGATAAAACATTGTTGTTTAAAACACATTTGTTGATAAAACATTGTTGTGTATAACACATTTGTTGATAAAACGTTGTTGTTTAAAACACATTTGTTGATAAAACATTGTTGTGTATAACACATTTGTTGATAAAACGTTGTGTATAACACATTTGTTGATAAAACATTGTTGTTTATAACACATTTGTTGATAAAACATTGTTGTTATATAACACATTTGTTGATGAAACATTGTTGTATATAACACATTTGTTGATAAAACATTGTTGTTATATAACACATTTGTTGATGAAACATTGTTGTATATAACACGTTTGTTGATGAAACATTGTTGTATATAACACATTTGTTGATGAAACATTGTTGTATATAACACATTTGTTGATAAAACATTGTTGTATATAACACATTTGTTGATGAAACATTGTTGTATATAACACATTTGTTGATGAAACATTGTTGTATATAACACATTTGTTTGTCAAGAGTGGTGAACCCAGCCGTAGGCTTGGATGCCATAATACACACATGTACAATAATAAATAACTAAAAACTTAATAATAACTTATATTTGAATTTATAGACCACTGCTCAAATGGCTAAAACCCTTAAATCCTTTAATTTTTACTTCAAAATAAATAGCAGAGGATTTAATAGAAATACTTTTAGTCCAAATATTCTAAGATAAATAAAGTATAAATTCTTGCATTTATTGCTTCCAAGAGATTGTGTCAGTCAATTAAAGTATTTGAGACTATGTCAGTCAATCAAAGTATTTGAGACTGTGTCAGTCAATCAAAGTATTTGAGACTGTGTCAGCCAATCAAAGTATTTGAGACTATGTCAGTCAATCAAAGTATTTGAGACTATGTAAGTCAATCAAAGTATTTGAGACTGTGTCAGTCAATCAAAGTATTTGAGAATGTGAAAGTCAATCAAAGTATTTGAGACTGTGTAAGTCAATCAAAGTATTTGAGAATGTGTAAGTCAATCAAAGTATTTGAGATTGTGTCAGTCAATTAAAGTATTTGAGATCGTGCCAGCCAATCAAAGTATTTGAGAATGTGTAAGTCAATCAAAGTATTTGAGACTGTGTCAGTCAATTAAAGTATTTGAGATTGTGTCAGTCAATCAAAGTATTTGAGACCGTGCCAGCCAATCAAAGTATTTGAGACTGTGTCAGTCAATCAAAGTATTTGAGACCGTGCCAGCCAATCAAAGTATTTGAGACCGTGCCAGCCAATCAAAGTATTTGAGAATGTGTAAGTCAATCAAAGTATTTGAGACTGTGTCAGTCAATTAAAGTATTTGAGACTGTCAGTTAAATCAAAGTATTTGAGACTGTGTCAGTCAATCAAAGTATTTGAGACTGTCAGTCAATCAAAGTATTTGAGACTGTGTCAGTCAATCAAAGTATTTGAGACTCTCAGTCAATCAAAGTATTTGAGAATGTGTAAGTCAATCAAAGTATTTGAGACTGTGTCAGTCAATCAAAGTATTTGAGAATGTGTAAGTCAATCAAAGTATTTGAGACTGTGTAAGTCCATTAAAGTATTTGAGACTGTCAGTCAATCAAAGTATTTGAGATTGTGTAAGTCAATCAAAGAATTTGAGATTGTGTAAGTCAATCAAAGTATCTGAGATTGTGTAAGTCAATCAAGGAATTTGAGAATGTGAAAGTCAATCAAAGAATTTGAGAATGTGAAAGTCAATCAAAGTATTTGAGAATGTGTCAGTCAATCAAAGTATTTGAGAATGTGTAAGTCAATCAAAGTATTTGAGACCGTGCCAGCCAATCAAAGTATTTGAGAATGTGTAAGTCAATCAAAGAATTTGAGAATGTGAAAGTCAATCAAAGTATTTGAGACTGGGTCAGTCAATCAAAGTATTTGAGACTGTCAGCCAATCAAAGTATTTGAGAATGTGTAAGTCAATCAAAGTATTTGAGAATGTGTAAGTCAATCAAAGTAATTGAGACTGTGTCAGTCAATCAAAGTATTTGAGAATGTGTAAGTCAATCAAAGTATTTGAGACTGTGTAAGTCAATTAAAGTAATTGAGACTGTGTCAGTCAATCAAAGTATTTGAGACCGTGCCAGCCAATCAAAGTATTTGAGACTGTCAGTCAATCAAAGTATTTGAGACTGTGTAAGTCAATCAATGTATTTGAGACTGTCAGTCAATCAAAGTATTTGAGATTGTGTAAGTCAATCAAAGAATTTGAGAATGTGAAAGTCAATCAAAGTATTTTAGACCGTGCCAGCCAATCAAAGTTTTTGAGACCGTGTCAGCCAATCAAAGTATTTTTAAGATTCTGAGCTAATAAATCCCGCTATATTTTATTTTGATATTTTAAATTTTTTTTAATGAAGGAACTCACCAGAGTGACCAAGTTCTTGTCTTCTTTAGTCATTGCCTTCTTGCCGGGTTTCTCCTCATCATTGTTGTCTGAAACATCGTCATCGCTCTCGCTGCTTTCCTTACCACTGTCACCAACACAACTGTCATTGTCTTGATGGGGGAAAGAGAAGAGTCACAAAAATCATAAGTAAATATCTGAAGCCAACAAACAGTGGAGCTCGTGTGGTCTAATTGACTTGTAAACAATATGAGGGGTGAGACTGCAATCAGGCTTGTAAAAGAAAAAAATGGAAAAGACGTAAACAAGGTAAGGGTTAGCCTGACAGGACGTAACAAAACAGCTGTGCTGTTTTGTTACGTCCTGTCAGGCTAACCCTTACCTTGTTTACGTCTTTTCCATTTACTGATTGACTTGATGGGGCAATGACACAAAAAGCTATCGATTCCCTCAGTTTATGTAAAAAGCTAACCACAAAACACAGCAACTGTCCCTGACCTTCTATCTGTATCTCCCTCTGCTCCTCTTCCTCCCCTTCGTACTCTTGTGTGTCCAGCTGCCTCTGCTGCTCTTTGACGGCGGTGGCGTCTCCGTCATTGGCATCGATGTCAATATCCTCGTCGGCGTCTACACCGGCGGCATTCCTGTCAGCTTTGTCATCCTCCCCCTCGCCTTTCTCGGCTGTACGCCGCAGTCGACCGCTGGACAGCAAACTAAAAAAAAAAACAGTCAAAATGATGTAAGTGAAAACACTTCTTCTGACACACACAGATTGGTTTCAACACATTGAGAATAAACTTTTTTTTTTTTTACAGTGCTTGTTACAGCTTCATGCCACCATCATGCCAGTTGGCCTTTTTCAATCAAACCTCATATTTCCGCAGTGACAAGTACAAGAAAGTTTTTTTTTCAGCCTTCTAACTCAGAAGCTGATCATAACCCTGGTCCTAATGGCCAACCAAAGTACCTGATAACCCTGGTCCTGGTGGCCAACCAAAGTACCTGATAACCCTGGTCCTGATGGCCAACCAAAGTACCTGATAACCCTGGTCCTGGTGGCCAACCAAAGTACCTGATAACCCTGGCCCTGGTGGCCAACCAAAGTACCTGATAACACTGGTCCTGATGGCCAACCAAAGTACCTGATAACCCTGGTCCTGGTGGCCAACCAAAGTACCTGATAACCCTGGCCCTGGTGGCCAACCAAAGTACCTGATAACCCTGGCCCTGGTGGCCAAACAAAGTACCTGCTAACCCTGGTCCTGATGGCCAACCAAAGTACCTGATAACCCTGGTCCTGATGGCCAACCAAAGTACCTGATAACCCTGGTCCTGATGGCCAACCAAAGTACCTGATAACCCTGGTCCTAAAAGGTAGATTACGCTCTGGTTTGGGCCACCAAAAGGCAACAAGACTCAGTTTGTTTTTTTGTTAGTGGAAAGAACTGGGGTGGGGGTATCACAAAATAATTTAGAAGCAAAAATAATCACTTTGTACTTACGAGGCTCTCTCTAAGATTGTGTTTTCCTTGGTAACGTTGTTGTCCACCATGACAAGAAACTGTTTGACCACAAACTTCATGATGGTCTTGGGGCTGAGATTTGTGAATTCCTTGTAGCTTCGGTGAGGAAGGAATTTTATTTTGGCCTCAAACATCTTTGAGTTGCCACTAAAACAAAACAAAATAAAAAAGAAAGTTAAAATTTTAGTTTAAATTGAAATTTTTGTAAAAATATCAATGAAACATGTAGTGATAATATAATGAATACGAAACGTGAGGTAAGAGACTTTAATGTATAGCACTTGTTGCTGTGTATAATATTAGAAGAATAAAAAAAGATGAGAAAATGGTTTGAGAAAGAATTGAAAAAGATCATCCCGTAAAAGACAGTTTTATTGAATGTAAATCTAAAAATATGTGTCTAAATAGTGTTGTTTTAGTCCCAGGTCCTATTTTAGTTTTAGTTTTTATTTCGTTTTGTGTGTAATAAATTTAGTTTTAGTCTAGTTTTAGTTTTAGGCCCAATTTTAGTTTTAGTTTTAGTTTTCGTCGACTAAAACTAAAACACCTGAGTTTTAGTTTTCGTCTTATTCATTTTAGTTTCACTTTTAGTTTTAGTCTTGTAAACACCAATAACTAATAACATTATTGTTCATGACCAATTTTTGAAACAGATTGAATCATAATTATAGTAGTCACAGAGATGACAGCTCAGTGTACTGAGACTGAGTCCATTCACTCAAATGTCACATTATAAATCACACTATCACATTGTGTTATATGCCAATGCCATGACTCAATTTTTGACTATGTTGTAGACTAGCAGACTTGCAGTGCATGTACAAAAACAACAACAACAACTAAAAACGTAATAATAATAATAAGAAACCAAAAACGTTAGTAACAAATGTATTCATTCTAAGACCTAGAACTCTGAACTAACTAAACTAAGTAACAACAGTTCACTTGAATGGTGAAGACTAAACATCAAAACAAATGACTGTTCAGCTTGAGAAAGACCCGTTTTTCTAGACTCTGATTAGTGCTGTTTCTTTTCCCAGTAGTCAAATCACCACAAAGAGAAAAAATTCTCTCTACGGAAGCCTCCGAAGCTGGTGCATTCAATATATCTAAAGCCAATGGTGCAAGCAACGGAAACGTTTTTTTGAACGTTCTGTGATTGCCAGTAGCTTAAACCATTGCCATCCTCACTGACTGCTGTGGCAGTTTCTTGATAGTGCAACAAATAATTTTCCAGTTCGTCTTCAGGCCCCCGAACTGCAGATATAATATTAGTGATGGGTGTAGTGTTCGCAATGTGTTGCGCCAGGAACTTGAAGCGCTTGAGAGGAGGTCCAGATGTAGTCAGGGCTGTCGAACCAACGCTATCAGGAGACGCAGTTGCAGTGATATTTCGGTTAGGAATAGGCTGACCAGCAGCTGAAAGCACTTGACCAAGCTGTGCACTTACTGCGGCTGCTGCTGCTGAAGCAGTGTCTTCTCGCAACACAAACTGTTTTGCTGCATTTAGAATGCTCTTTTCCTGAAATGAACAGTGCTGGCACAGTTGTAGGATCAAGCAGGCAAGCTGCAGAAGGTATAGGTTCAAAAATATCAGACTCTGGTTCCAACGCAAACTCAAATCGTCGCCTCAAGCCATCCAAAAGGGTGACTGCTAGCTCTTTTAGTGATGCGTCCAGAGCTTGATCAGACTGTGCCTCAAGAAGATGATATTCTATGTCCATAAGTGCT
>MUZC01002415.1:87351-138009 GCA_002072015.1 Radix auricularia | reverse complement strand
ACTGTGTCCCTGATAGTGATGACCTAATGTTCATATACTGTGTCCCTGATAGTGATGACCTCATTATTCATACACTGTATCCCTGATAGTGATGACCTCAATGTTCATACAGTGTCTGATAGTGATGACCTCAATGTTCATACACTGTGTCCCTGATAGTGATGACCTCAATATTCATACACTGTGTCCCTGATAGTGATGACCTCAATATTCATACACTGTGTCCCTGATAGTGATGACCTCAATGTTTATACACTGTGTCCCTGATAGTGATGACCTAATGTTCATATACTGTGTCCCTGATAGTGATGACCTCAATGTTTATAGTGATGACCTCAATGTTTATACACTGTGTCCCTGATAGTGATGACCTAATGTTCATACACCGTGTCCCTGATAGTGATGACCTCAATGTTTATACACTGTGTCTCTGATAGTGATGACCTCAATGTTTATACACTGTGTCCCTGATAGTGATGACCTCAATGTTCACACACTGTGTCCCTGATAGTGATGACCTAATGTTCATATACTGTGTCCCTGATAGTGATGACCTCAATGTTTATACACTGTGTCCTTGATAGTGATGACCTAATGTTCATACACTGTGTCCCTGATAGTGATGACCTCAATGTTTATACACTGTGTCCCTGATAGTGATGACCTCAATGTTCATACAGTGTCTGATAGTGATGACCTCAATGTTCATACACTGTGTCCCTGGTAGTGATGACCTCAATGTTCATACACTGTGTCCCTGATAGTGATGACCTCAATGTTCATACACTGTGTCCTTGATAGTGATGACCTAATGTTCATACACTGTGTCCCTGATAGTGATGACCTCATTGTTCATATACTGTGTCCCTGGTAGTGATGACCTCAATGTTCATACACTGTGTCCCTGATAGTGATGACCTCAATGTTCATACACTGTGTCCTTGATAGTGATGACCTAATGTTCATACACTGTGTCCCTGATAGTGATGACCTAATGTTCATATACTGTGTCCCTGATAGTGATGACCTAATGTTCATACACTGTGTCCCTGATAGTGATGACCTCAATGTTTATACACTGTGTTCCTGATAGGACGCGGTGGTCGAGGGGTAGCGCGCTCGACTGCTGTACCGATGGTCACGAGTTCGAATCCTCACGAAGGTGAGGATTCGTTCCCGGGGCCTGAGGAGTCCCCGAGTCACCCAGCTCTGAATGGGTACCTAACTAGACAATAGTTAGGCGGCAGGGGTAATGCGTGGAACCCTTATAGCCGTGGCCTGTGACCGCTGCATCACTTGCCAACAGATCATCTCTCATGGTCTGTGGACGCAATTATCTTCTGCATAGAAGGAGCGTCTGTATATCTAAGATAGTGATGCCCTCATTACAGAACATGTTTATTATTGGCTTTGATTTAACCTTAGAACTGTCCTTACGGCCGATGGTCGGCTGTTATCGGTCGGCCGTTATCCCCCGTTCTGTGGTGTCCCGGCCGTTTAAATCGGCCGTTAGTAAAATCGTCATTAAAAATACGAATGATTTTATTTGCGTTTAGTAAGGGGAGGTCACTGTTAAGAAATGAATTTCCTTCCTGTTTTCTTATGTTGTCATTTTTACGTGTACTTATGGAGTATTATTTAGTGAATAAAACCGAGTGAAAATTTTCTGAATTTTTTCTGACTACCAAAATGTCTGGTGCTGGAGAGGGTCCATACGGATCGGAAAATTAACATTGGATATCTTCATCTTATTTTAATTGTAGGCCAATTTAGAATAATAATTTCATGGACTTTCCATGATAATGATAGTGACAGTGATAGTAGCAGTGAGGTCGACATAGAGTCAAATAAATTGACGAAGTTAGCACTGCACCTCTCTGTCATAGTGATGAGATTTTACTGACAAATTTGTTTGGTACCTCATTGATATAGAGCAGAACAGACTCAGAAAAGATCATATTGTCAGAAATCCTGTTTGCTGTCAGAATATAAATTTGGACATGTGTTCAGAGCCTACTAATTTCTAAAGTTTAATTTTTGATGATGAACTATTAACAACAGTCTCAAAGTTGAATGTTGGTGAAAGCAAAAGGTTCAACCTTCTGGGATTCAATGTGTCTTGCTATACAGTACTATACACAGATACATCTGTGCATCAGCTGTTGTTATTGGAAGGCAAAAAGAACAGCTTTGCCTTTGTTTGCTGTGACAGAATCAAAGACAAAAACAGAAATGACACTGGTGTCCTGCTCTCAAAGTTGAGTGCCACGCGCAAGCCTCACCTCATTCATCAGACCGACCAGGGTCTTAGTCAGAAAAGAAAAATAATCAAAGACATTCATGTTTGTGGTCTATGTTTTCACAAATATTGTTGTAATAAAGTATTGATTGAATTAATTCAGAAAAGGAATTTGCTAAGTCAGTTAATTTAAATGATAAATGGAATATAATTTCCCTTTTCTTTTTTTTGGTGTGACCGAATTTTGAAGGTTATGAAAGAAAAAAATTCACCAAAATTACAATTTTCAAACAAATAACATATTATACATATTCTGAAAGAGTATTGCTTCTAGTATCTGAAAATATTGGTTTTATGATAGCTTAAACAAGTTTTAAAGTGTAAAAGTGGTTTGAAGGCAGAAGATGAGTAGTAAAATTTTACTCACACTGTGAAGGTCAAGGTCAGTGTTAACATACATGATATAAAAACAAATTATTTCTATACCATAAGAAACCTTATCCAATGTACTTTCAGAAAATGAATACATGTTAGGGTCTCTGAGTTCATTTAGTATGGGATTTTGTCATTTTCAAAAAGCCAGTGAAAAAGGCTAAAATGGCAAGACGCTACAGAAAAATTCACTGGACAGTTCTAGGGTTAAGGTCTCCATACCTACTGCAATACAGAGCCGTTTGGTGGTGAGATGAAATTGGCACAAAGCTGATAGCTCCGTGCAGTGATGAGATTAACATTGACACAAAGCTGATAGCTCCGTGCAGTGGTGAGATTAACATTGGCACAAAGCTGATTGTGCAGTGGTGAGATTAACATTGGCACAAAGCTGATAGCTCCGTGCAGTGATGAGATTAACAGTGGCACAAAGCTGATTGTGCAGTGGTGAGATGAACATTGACACAAAGCTGATAGCTCCCTGCAGTGATGAGATGAACATTGACACAAAGATGGTAGCTCCGTGCAGTGATGAGATTAACATTGGCACAAAGATGGTAGCTCCATGCGGTGGTGAGATTAACATTGGCACAAAGATGGTAGCTCCGTGCAGTGATGAGATTAACATTGGCACAAAGCTGGTAGTCCGTGCAGTGATGAGATTAACATTGGCACAAAGATGGTAGCTCCGTGCAGTGATGAGATTAACATTGGCACAAAGATGGTAGCTCCGTGCAGTGATGAGATTAACATTGACACAAAGATGGTAGCTCCGTGCAGTGGTGAGATTAACATCGGCACAAAGTTGATAGCTCCATGCGGTGGTGAGATTAACATTGGCACAAAGCTGGTAGGTAGCTCTATCTATTTTATGTATTAGTACTTACACATTCGATCCAGTATTTAAGCACTTGGAGTAAATCTTCACTTTGACATTCTGTACTACCTGTGGGTGGGAATAGTCAAGAGATGAGACAAACTAATCAGGTGAGTCTGATCATCAAGTAACTGAATTCTTGAATTACTCTCAGTAAGGACTGGTAATGATTTTTAAAAATTTGTTCAATTAATCGGGGATTAATTATAAATTTAATAGACTAATTTTGATTAATTACATTTTTATAAAACATTTATAGATCCTGTTAAGGGGCAATTCATTATTTCGCTTAATAGGTTAAGTTGCAGTAAAGGGAAAAGTATGTATGTACCAAAAAATAAAAATTAATAATAAATTGGAAATATCAATATTAGAAATATTTTCTTAAATTTTAATAGATCAAATTATTTTAATCTAGTAAATATTTTAAAACATTTAATTGATTAATTAATCATTAAATTCCGCAGCCCTACTCTCATTAAGTTATTCATGAATGTTTTCCTGTTATGACAGACGGCAGCAGTAACATAGGGCTAAACTTCATTTACAAACCAACTACTCCATTAACTATTAAAACATTTCTGTCTGTTTGCCTACCCTGTCCATAGTGATTTTATTCAAGTGCCTGTATAGGTGCTCAGCCTTGACCCTGCTATCTGGACCGGGATGAACCGGAACATCCATGGAAGGGGTTTTGATGCGTGCACTTGCCGTCATTAAAATTTCTCTCAAACGGGGAATACCCAGGGTCACGTTCATCTCACCACGACCAGCAAAGTGAAAGGTGTTGAGTGTCATCTGAGTGGACGGCTCGCCAATGGACTAGAAGAGACAATGTTCAAAGTGATTTAAAATTTTCTTTGTTCAAATCTCACAGGGGTGTTTTGCAATTTTTACTACAAATACATAAAAAACAAAGTGGGGTAATTCACAAGCCAGTCAAATGCAGAGCTATGTCATATATACAACTGCTGGGCAGAGCCATGTTACATATACAACTGCTGGGCAGAGCCATGTTACACCTGAGACCAACTGTTGGGCAGAGCCATGTTACATATACAACTGCTGGGCAGAGCCATGTTACACCTGAGACCAACTGCTGGGCAGAGCCATGTTACACCTGAGACCAACTGTTGGGCAGAGCCATGTTACATATACAACTGCTGGGCAGAGCCATGTTACACCTGAGACCAACTGTTGGGCAGAGCCATGTTACACCTGAGACCAACTGTTGGGCAGAGCCATGTTACACCTGAGACCAACTGTTGGGCAGAGCCACATTATACCTGAGCCAACTGCTGGGCAGAGCCATGTTACACCTGAGACCAACTGTTGGGCAGAGCCATGTTATACCTGAGCCTACTGCTGGGCAGAGCCACGTTATACCTGAGCCAACTGCTGGGCAGAGCCATGTTACACCTGAGACCAACTGTTGGGCAGAGCCATGTTACACCTGAGACCAACTGTTGGGCAGAGCCACGTTATACCTGAGCCAACTGCTGGGCAGAGCCACGTTATACCTGAGCCAACTGCTGGGCAGAGCCACGTTATACCTGAGCCAACTGCTGGGCAGAGCCATGTTATACCTGAGCCAACTGCTGGGCAGAGCTATGTCATACCTGAGCCAACTGCTGGGCAGAGCCATGTTACACCTGAGACCAACTGTTGGGCAGAGCCATGTTATACCTGAGCCAACTGCTGGGCAGAGCCACGTTATACCTGAGCCAACTGCTGGGCAGAGCTATGTCATACCTAAGTCAACTGCTGGGCAGAGCCATTTTATACCTGAGCCAACAGGTGGGCAGAGCTATGTTATTTATAATGGCTTATAATTATGTTGTACATAATGGCTCCACCAAATCAATAGAAATTATAACTCAAACCTTTGTTTTTTAACTTTTTTTTTTCATCCTCTTTAAAAAAAAAAAATTTTGTATAGGTCTGAAAATGACCATCCCCAGGCCTTACCTGTGCGCACACCAAACCAACTGCTTCACCTGGGTCAGCTAAGGCCTTGACCGATTTTTTATTCATGGCTGATTTGAAAGCTTCTGGGTTTAGATTTAGTGCTAGTTGTGATGCCACCTTGAAATGAACACAGGAGAATATCAAACAATAAAAAAATATCTCCAATAGTTAAATGCTTTTAAAAACAAAGTTTACAAATTTTTTATTTTTACTCGTAAACAAAAGTTATACAAATTTACTCTATAGGAATTCAAACAAAAATACTAATTTTTTTGAAAAAATAATAATGAAAATGGCCCTTGTTACTTTTACATTCTACTCTATACATAAATAAAAAATTGTTTTTATCAGCAGTCTTCCCCCATTAACTATTAATGTGTTAAAGCGTTGTAATGCGTCCCTGCTATTACCAAAGCTTCCCTAGATAGCACCCTCATTAGAAATGAGATCACGGAAAGTAAAAGCTCTTCAATGCTTGAAAAATGATGTATTCGACTTCCGGCAATGGTGACCATTGCCCGCGCTAGTGTTATCGCTCGATTCGCGAAGTTTTTTGGTAATTTTTAAGGTTATTTTTGAAGATGCAATTTTCCTATACTTTATTATAAAAATAATAGTACTAAACTACAGGTAAATATAGTATTTAACCCAAGACAGTCTTTTGGATGCGTAAAATAACCATTCTTAGCCTAAAAAATGAAAACAGTGTCAGTATGACAATAATAATATAAATGGATTTTACGCAATTTTTTTAATTTCATAACCCGTCGATCGCAATTCGGGAAATTCTTACGGGTCTGAGGCAGAAGTTTTCCAAAAACCTTATGGCACATTAAGAGTTAATAAATGTATCATGTAGGCGTTGTCATGTTTCTGAATTCCTTGCTAGTTTACTAACCTGATCAAAACTTTTCTTACAGTACACGTTGAGCAGGTGCCTGAACTTCTCCCCCATAACATCAGGTTGAGAATGGGGTTGATATGTGGCCATGACAGGATCGGGACATACAATTTTGGGGGACATCCTGAAATTGAGATAAACAGCATTTTTGTAATCACAAAAATGTATGTAGCCAGGGGCAGATTTTTAGACTTGAAAGGGCCCTAAGTTATTTCAAATATGGGGGCCCTTTTAAAGTCTAGATATTCTAAGTCAGTATAAAATATGGAAAAAAAAAGTCAGGGGGCCCCAAAGAAAGCTATAGCTTGTATAGTAAATAAGTAAATCTGGGACTGTATGTAGCACACACTATTGACAGTGTTAGAAATGAGATTCTAAAGTGTTCTTTTATTTTCAAATTACAAAATAAATATTCTTTTATAAATTGTTTATCTAACTTTAATACTCATAAAATTTCCAGCAATTCAAATTTCTTCAACAATAAAAAAAATTTAGAAAAAATCAATTCAACCACTGAGACTAGCTGATGTTGTCATAAATGACAGGTTACTTCAACCACCGAGTTTAGCTGATGCTGTCATCAATGACAGGTTACTTCAACCACCGAGTTTAGCTGATGCTGTCATAAATGACAGGTTACTTCAACCACCGAGTTTAGCTGATGCTGTCATAAATGACAGGTTACTTCAACCACTGAGACTAGCTGATGCTGTCATAAATGACAGGTTACTTCAACCACCCAGTCTAGCTGATGTTGTCATAAATGACAGGTTACTTCAACCACCGAGTCTAGCTGATGCTGTCATAAATGACAGGTTACTTCAACCACCGAGTTTAGCTGATGCTGTCATAAATGACAGGTTACTTCAACCACCAAGTTTAGCTGATGCTGTCATAAATGACAGGTTACTTCAACCACCCAGTCTAGCTGATGCTGTCATAAATGACAGGTTACTTCAACTTCCGAGTCTAGCTGATGCTGTCATAAATGACAGGTTACTTACTATTCCAGCGTATGGTGCACACGTAAAATGTTTACCTCTGCCTCTGTTCCTCGTCCATCTCCCGCCAGAGTCGACAAAGTTTCTTGGCAGCCACAGTTCTCCCACGATGCTTTCCCTTGGTGACTATTTTCATCAGATCTGATTCTGGCAGCTCTTGCTCCTTGCAAAAGTTGAGGAATCCACTGTTTCTGCTGTGCCAGTCGCCTTCTTCAGTACTGTGAGCACGCCACTTGCTGATCTGTTGCAGACAATATTTTATTCTTTTATTTTCAAGCATTTTTTGAGAGGGTAGGATATAAATAATAATTCCTACTCCTATTTGGTGTTAGATTTCATTTAAACAACCACCTCCTGTCTTGGCAGCATTTTACCAAAACATGTTTGAATAAGTTAATAAAAAAGTATATGCTTTAAAAAAGATCCCAAATGAAAAATACATTAAATCAGAAAGGCGTCCATTCTGCTGAGCGGGAAATATAAAGAAGAAAATGGCGATTCATACACAAAGAACCTAGGACACTAAAATCAAATTTGGAATATTATGCTGTCAATTATATATTAAATTTATTGTTCTTTTTATTAACAGTCCATTATCTATGCTCTGATCATAATGGCTCTCTCTCATCACAATGGCTCTCTCTCATCACAATGGCTCTCTCTCATCACAATGGCTCTTTCTCTTTACAATGGCTCTCTCATCACAATGGCTCTCTCTCATCACAATGGCTCTATCTCTCATCACAATGGCTCTCTCTCATCACAATGGCTCTCTCTCATCACCATTCACTGAAGACACTGAGACACAAAGTTATTTTGATGAGAGAAACTTCAAAATGATGAGCGAGATTGACTTGGTAAAAATAGCTAAGAGGGGATTGAAATGGGGAGAATTTGTGAATGGGATAGCATTCCTCCAGTCTAACAGGATTTAGAGGAAGACGTTACCTGCTTCCATCTTCTTCTAATTTCCTTCCTATTGGCATTAGTCAACCAGGGATCACTGGAGTTACCCAGGAGAACGTGGAGGTTCTCTGTGAGGAATGGGAACTGTGAAGGCTGCAGGTAAGGACTTCTGATAGGCTCCAAACCATCTTCTCCATAATAGAACTAAAGAAAAATGAAAGCAAAAGTTCGAGTTACAGTAAGTTTGAACATCAGGACATGATTCAGGCTGTGCCATGACCTAGTCAAGTGACCTAGTTTTACAATGACCTAGACAAGTGACCTAGTTTTACCATGACCTAGACAAGTGCAGTGACCTAGACAAGTGACCTAGTTTTACCATGACCTAGACAAGCGACATAGTTATAAAACAAAAGGTTACTCCATTTACGCTGATCTGGTCAAACCAGTCATGGACAGAATTGGTCAGTTTACTTAACTGTCGTGACGTGTTGGGAGTTTTGACTACTCCACTTTGAAATTCTAATTTAAAAATGTGTTTAAAAAGAACAAGTTTTTTACTGTAAATCCTTTATATACGAGGCATAACTAAAAGAATGTTTGTTATAATAAACAATCCAAAAATAAAAACGTTAGTTAAGTATAAAGGATTTATAGTAAAAAAAAACCAACTTCTACAGTCTGTTTGCTAAGTTTCAGCTTGCTTTGATCACAGGAAAAGAGTTACAAGAACATGTTTAACATAGTGTGCACCGCGAGACAGATTAGCAATTAATAGCATTTACAGATAAGGAATATATTTTTAAAAAGTATAGTCAGTATAATACACACCGCACAGCACCACAAGAAAATATTAAAAAGTTGTTCACTATAAACCCACCGCACAGCACAAGAAAATATTAAAAAGTTGTTCACTATAAACCCACCGCACAGCACCACAAGAAAATATTAAAAAGTTGTTCACTATAAACCCACCGCGACACTCAAGCACAAGAGTGATTAGGCCACATAGAGGAAAATAGAGACATTCTAAAAATTCATTAATTTAATTACAGTGCATTTGATAGATCAGAAATTTTGATCAATCAATTTATCATCGCCACGGGTCTGCCTGCAAAATTTCAGCTCGCTAGCTTTCAAGGAAGTGGGTTAAAAATCAATCAAAAGTTTTTTTGGCATTCAAGGCATCAATCAAGCAGACACCACGAGTTAATTTAAGGGATTTAAAATTGGAATCAAAGACGTGGGAATTGGATTGACGTGTTTTCATTGAAATCATGACTTCATGACAAAGATGCTGACTACTAGTTCTACAGGTAAGTTTTTCCATAAGATGCTAATTTTATGAGAGCGACTGTTCCATTAGTAAAACAAAGCCAACAGTTAATATTAAAATAAAGTTTTAAAAATTGTCAACTTCAAATTTGTGTATATTTACCTGAACAAGCCCTCCATCGCTGTCTCGGACTGTCAAATCGTAATTGACCATTAGACCCTCCAAATGTTTGACCAGACATCTCTGTAGGTAACCACTACGACTGGTCTTGACGGCTGTGTCAATAAGACCCTGTAGAGGGCGATTAAAGGCAATAATTAGTCACCCTTGGAGAACATGTTCACAGTATGGGGCTGCCATGTATAACAAATAATAATAAATCTAATTGAAAAAGTTGGGGCGTTACTAATAAGTAACATTTTGTAATGTCAAGGTTTAAAATTCTTCACAAAAAGAATAAAAAATTATAATAATACTAATTTTAAGGAGTAGCTACAACAGATGTTCCCTTTGAGCTGCTCGGCTGCACAGATATCTGACAGATGCCGCGCAGCAGTTTAGATTCACAGCACTATGAATTTTGTAAAATATTGCACAAAAAATTGATGCTGTGCAAGTTTGCACATGAGTTTTTGTACTTTGACAGAGGGAACATTGGTTACAAAGTGTCTAGTCAAAATAAATCTACAAGAACTAAATAAGTAATATGTAGAGGAACACTTGTTCAATGAAACAATGTTATTACAGAAATAAAGTCAATTATTGTTTCTAAAGTGCTATTCATGGCCACTACAATTGTGTGCTGTCTGCTGTCAATGTTATTTACATAAATAAAGTCTATTTTCTAAAATGCTATTCATGGCCACTAAGATTGTGTGGTGTCTACTATCAATGTTATTTACATGAAGTCTATTTTCTAAAGTGCTATTCATGGCTACTAAGATTGTGTGCTGTCTACTGACCTCTCTACCAGCCATACAATGGAAGAAGTATTCCTGCGGTCTGATACCTGTCAGGAAACGGCCGGTAACGAAGCCCCCGGCTTTTGGAGAGACGTCGTAGGGAAGGAAAGATGGGAGTGACCTCCCACTCAGCATCAGCGGAGGACGACGACCTTCCAGTTCTATTTGACCCAGAAGACAAGAGATCTGCATACAGTTGACCTGTAGGATGAAAACAGAGTAACAGCCAGTGACCAGATGGTTGATGTAAGATGATTTTATACAACCTATGTGGTAACAGCCAGTGACCAGATGGTTGATGTAAGTTTATTCTATACAACCTATATGGTGGATGCATGTTGATTTTATACAGCCTATTGTAAGTTTTCATGTGCAACCAATGATGAGGAAGTTAGTATGTTTTATAACACTATATTTTTGGAATGAATAAACATCCTTTTTTATTATCATTATTATTTTGTTGTTGTTGTTGAAGATGAAGCAACATTGTCATATCCTTTAAATTCCTTCAAAGTTCTTGCCAAGATATGGTTAGGCTAATCAAGAAATTTGGTGAAACTGTTGTTGATCGAAATAAAGTTAAGTAAAAATCTAGTTGAATAAGGGACTCACGGGTGAACCTTTGGCTCCTGACTGCACCATGAGCTGGAGGCTGTTATCGGGAAATCCTTTCTCTAGTCTGCCTGGCATGATCGACCTGTGAGAAACAGAGCAAGTTTCATAAACGTTAGCATAGTTTGGTTCAGGTTGATATTTCTTTTTAAAAGCAGGGTTTGCAAAAAGCCTTTAACTCTTAATGTACCAAAGCGCGATAATCTGCGGTTTACCGTTTTTTACCAAAGCGCGATAAGACGCGACTTGATAGAACTCTCTTTAGAAACGAAATTACAGAAAATAAAAACTCTTCAGTGCGTGAAAAATGATGTTTTTGACTTCCGGCATTGGCAGCTGTTTCCCTCGCTCGATACGCGAAGTTGTTTGGAGGTTTTTACGTTTTTTTTTTCAAAGATGCGTTTGCGCTATACTTTATTACTAAAATAATAGTACTAAACTACAGGTAAAGATATTTTTAAACGCAAAACGGTAGGTTGGATTCATAAAATAACCATTCTTATCCTAAAAGATGACATCAGTATAACAATCATAATATAACTGGATTTTACGCAATTTTTAATTACATAACCGGTTGATTGCAATTCGGGAAATTCTTACGGCACTGAGGCGGAAGTTTTCCAAAAACCTTATGGCACATTCAGAGTTAATCTCTTATATTTAACTAGTTGGGCTGCTAAAGGCTGATGGGCAGGTTGATTTTCTTTTTCTGTCTTTCATTGGACTTTGCACTGTCATTTGTATAATTATTTTTTATATTGTTTTATTTATAACTTGGCACAAGCTGATCAAGTTCTCCACGCCTCTTAGATTTTACCGTAGCAGAATTTTTCCATTGTTTATTGTCCATAAAATATACATCCACGAATGTTAAACTAAAATCAATTTTCCTCACTTTGCAATACTGTCTTGCACTCTGTCAGTCTCCCCCTTCATGCACATATCAAGATCCGCCATCTTCAGGCCGTCCTTATCAAAGTGAGCCTTCTTAAGCTCCAGAAGCAGGTCCAGCTCATCTGTCTGTGAACTCAAACCAAACGCTTTCATGGCCGCTTCCTTACCCAAGTTTTGGGACTTTTTGATTAAAGACCTCCTTTTCTTGTTTGCCTGTAAATTTAAAGGCACAACAACAACTGTTAGAAAACAGAGCTAGAAATGCTGAGTAAATATTCTCAACTTAACATATTAATGATTTAATCTGTATGTGTTGTTTGTCTGCCGTGATCAACGAAGACCATTCTCATCACCTCAGTAATGTGACTAAACACTTTTATGGTTCATATTTAAGGCTTAGTATCAGTAATTCAGACAAGAGATATTCATTGAGGATGAGCCATGTAAATAGAAACTTTGTAGACTTTATAGTAAGTCCTAACTGAGCCATGTATTGTTTATAGTAAGTCCTAACTGAGCCATGTAAATAGAATCATTGTATTGTTTATAGTAAATCCTAACTGAGCCATGTAAATAGAAACTTTGTTTATTGTAGGTCCTAACTGAGCCATGTAAATAGAAACTTTGTTTATAGTAGGTCCTAACAGAGCCATGTAAATAGAAACTTTGTTTATAGTAGGTCCTAACTGAGCCATGTAAATAGAAACTTTGTTTATAGTAGGTCCTAACTGAGCCATGTAAATAGAAACATTGTTTATAGTAAGTCCTAACTTAGCCATGCATTGTTTATAGTAAGTCCTAACTGAGCCATGTAAATAGAAACATTGTTTATAGTAAGTCCTAACTGAGCCATGTCAATAGAAACATTGTTTATAGTAAGTCCTAACTGAGCCATGTATTGTTTATAGTAAGTCCTAACTGAGCCATGTATTGTTTATAGTAAGTCCTAACCCTTCTTTGGACCAAGATGTCACCAACACCCATGGAGAAGCCTGACATTTGAAGGTAGGATGTAAACAAACGTCCCAAGTAGGTCAGCAGCTTGCCAGCCACCTCTGCTCCGTACAGCTGAGAAATAAAGAGAAAGTAATCAGATTAATCAAACATTTTATATGTGAATTAAATTATCCAGATTACTGATCTGTTAGTTGACACAATAATCATTATAAAAAAAGCAAGTGTTTGAATGAATTTATTTTTTGTCAATCGATATTTCACTATGTGATTTTTACAAACAGTTTTCTGGGCACAGATTTTTCTTAACATTATTAATACATTGTACTAACTTCGTAGCAGCCGTGAACCAGCCCGTAGCTAGATGGGCCGTAGTGTGCTTTGTCCAAAACGCCTTGGAGGAGTTCTCCTTGATGGATAATCACAGTGCTCTCCCCTAGAGCCTCTGATTCCAAACCTGCCATTTGTAAGGGCAGAGAAGCTGAGTTTAATCTGTCTACCCAAGGGGTCCAACTCTAAAAAATATCAAGGTCTAGAGCTGGAATATTACATTAAATTAGAATAAAAGATAAAATATTAATCTAAGTCTTCATCATTTTAATTTGATAATGATATAAAAAAATAAGAGCATTATCTTCTATTTCTCAAGGGCCCACAATCAATATTCTCATCATGGCTCCTAATCTTGGCAGAGTCGGGTGGGGGAAAGGGGAATAAATAAGATGACAACCTCTCATAATGTCCCCTAAATTCTAAAAATCTTGACCAACAGAAAGAAAACCATTTACCTTTTCAGGAATTTTGGCTTTGCCTTTTAAATTGATGAGTCCTTTTCCTTTTGGAATGATATTCAACAAGATGGTACTGATGATCTATAATAAAGGTTGATTTAACAAATCTTATAACAACATTTGGATGCTGCAACGTTACACAGAGATATGTATAAAAAAAAAGTTTACATTAAAAAAGAAATGAGAAACATGCATTAACAGAAAGGCGCCAGACAAGTGTACAAGACTAATGTGCACAGCAAAATCAAAATATTTTTTTATCCGCCAAGATGTATCATGAAAATTTTCCAGCAGGCACACAAAAAAATATGTGCACATAATATGTACATTGACATATAAACTGTAGACACAGATGTGTTTGAAGCAATTTTTATGTTTGTGATTCTGTTTGTGCAGAGTCTTCTTATTTGCACATTCAATGTTGTATGCAAATTTGTGTCACAAACCAACAACATATTGAAAACTTCTTATTTAAGTCAATTTCAAGATTGTTTTAGACTGCGCTCATCAATAAAGTATTTATAAGCCTGTAATTACTTTATGACAATTATCATGGGAACTCATGCCGACTCCATTCATCTCACCTGTTTGCCGGACCACAAGACATCGGGTTTGATGATGGTAGGAGGCAAAATATGAATCTTCTCTCTCCAGTCGTACATGGCACTCCACACCAGACCACAGTAGTCTCTCCTGTGCATTGATACAGTTCAAATAATGAATGACTTGATATATATAGTTTTAAGTTGAAATGGCCACACACAGGGTTAAAGAAATGAAAGAACAATAGTGCACATTTTCATCTGTTTACATAGTTTTACCAAACCTACCTTGAAAAAAATCTTCCCCGTATGGTCAAGGCAACACCAGACACCATGTGATCTTGAATTAAACCACCCAATGGAGTACTGTCCTTGGGAACCAAGTAGTTATTATCAGTCAAAGCTGAAAAAGAATCCATACTTTAAAAGTTAAACAATTTACAATTTGGGAAAAACATCACTAAAAAGTTAGATGAGGCGAAATAAATTTAAAAGAAGAGTACCACCTTGAAAACTAAATCTAAGCCTGTGTCTAAATAATGCTGACATTAGTCAAACCAGTTAAGAAAGGAATTAGTTTCACTTGAATACCAGTGTACTTTACGTCTATAAGCCAGTCAGACATTTGTATGTCACCTTTGATGCTTATAAAACCAAGGAAAATAATATGAGATATTTGTCTTTAAAAAAATGACACAGACAAACCTTGCACAGTTAAACTTATGGCAGCTTAGCCCTGCGTATATTTTTGTTAATCCCTAACAACCAAGTTATGGTAGCTTAGTCCTGCGTATATTTTTGTTAATCCCTAACAACCAAGTTATGGCAGCTTAGCCCAGCTTATATTTTTGTTAATCCCTAACAAACAAGTTATGGTAGCTTAGTCCAGCCTATATTTTTGTTAATCCCTAACAACCAAGTTATGGCAGGTTAGCCCAGACTATATTTTTGTTAATCCCCAACAACCAAGTTATGGCAGCTTGGCCCAGCCTATATTTTTGTTAATCCCTAACAACCAAGTTATGGCAGCTTAGCCCAGCGTATATTTTTTGTTAATCCCTCACAACCAACTTGTTTCCCACCTAAGTAAGAAGCCTCTGCTCTGCTGAGCTCACACTGAGGGAAATGTGCATTCATCTCATCCCCATCAAAGTCAGCATTGTAAGCCTTGCAGTTAGAGTAGTGCATCCTCAGGGTTTTGATGGCTGGTAGCACTCGAGCCTGTCAGGAAAATAACTATCAGTTTAAAACATCAACACAGATTTTCACATCAGACTCTTAACTTGCATGCAATTATGTGAAATAGTTTTGTTAATAAATAACTAGGTTGCTAAAAAATAAAAGCTGTTGTAATCTTAATTTGTGTGAAACTTTGATTAAGGGTGAGGCACAGGTAGAGAATGTTCAAACATATCTCTATATTTAGTTTGATCTTTTAAGGAAAATTCAAAAATGTAAAAAGCAGAAATGAAAGAGCTTGAATATAATCAATACTGAATTGTGAAGCCCAGAAAATAATAATTGTGTGTTATATTTTCATTTTGGCTGAAATGCAAGTCTTTAGCTGACCTTTAACTCTTAATGTGTTAAAGCTTTGTAATGCGCTCATGACCACTATTACCAAAGCATTGTAAAGCGCTCCTAGATAGCACTCTCGTTAGAACTGAGATCGAGGAAAGTAAAAACTCTTCAATGCTTGAAAAATGATGTATTTGACTTCCGGCAATGGTGGTCGTTGCCCTCACTAGTGATATTGCTCGATGCGTGAAGATTTTTGGTAGTTTTTACTTTTTTTTTATTTGATTCCCAGAAGGCAGCTCAGAACCGTGACTCATGGCATGAGAGAGTGCGCAGCTCAAAATGGTGCCCCAACGACCCAGCGTCGGGTTAAGGGACAGTTCAGTTCAGTTTTTTGAAGATGCGATTTTCCTATACTTTATTATAAAAATAATTGTAATAAACTACAGGTAAATATAGTATTTAACTCGAGGCAGTGTTTTGGATGCGTAAAATAACCATTCTTAGCCAGAAAAGTAAAGTCAGTATGACAACAATAATATAAATAGATTTTACGCAATTTTTTTAATTTCATAACCAGTTGATCGCTATTTGGGAAATTCTTACGTGACTGAGTCGGAAGTTTTCCGAAAACCTTATGGCACATTAAGAGTAAAAATGTTAACTGGACAGAAATCAGGTTATTTTACTTCCATGATTTGTTCAAATTTTCATCTCACCTTGTGTGCTTGCATGCTGGGCCTATGTAAAGTTGGCTGTCTGTTTAGCAACAAAAGGTCACCATTGATAAGGTGGCGGCTTACCTATAGATGGAAATAGTAACATTTTTTTAACCTGAAAATTGTTTGAGAGAATTGTAATTGTTACCACCAGCAAGGCAAAACTAGTTGGCAACTTAATTAAACTCAAATAACTTAAAGATGAGTCAAATCTAAAAAGAAAGAAAAGGAAAAAAATAATAAACAAACATTTGATACCATAAAAAAAAATTACAATAAATGTTGACTACAAGTCATTTTGTAAGTAATGCCTTGATTCTTCGGGGGGGGGGGGGGGGGGGGAAATAGTAAAACAGGAGGGTGGCATTTTTATTGCAGTGGCAAAACACAAAGACATAAAAATAACCCTGATATCAGATGATCTCTTATGATTTCAATGGCTATGGACAGCTAAGAAAACAAACACAAAATACATAAGGATATCAAAGGTTAATTATTTCAAAATTTATCTTACTTCCATTTTTAACATTTGAAAAAGATCAAAGAAAACCAAGGCATGAAAAGATGTTTGAAAAGTTTTCTGAAAGGCATCGCGGCCATTATAAAGGCAGCTGGCTGTCTAAAGCAGTGGTTCTCAAATAGTGGGGCCCGGGGGTTGCGCGAGGCTCCGTCAAGGAGGCTTGTTCAACCTCAGCAGGTGTACTTATAACAATTCTATAGACTAATGATATTATTTACAGTCGCGCGAGGGGGCCTTGAAATTATTTCTTCTTCCTAGAGGGTGCGTGCCAGAAAATAATTGAGAAGCACTGGTCTAAAGGCAGCTGTCTGTCTCTTATAAGAAAATAGAAAATGAGATGCTAACTGTTTTTGACCCTGCAACTTTCTGGTCTGGCACAAGGAGCTGCTTGGCTATGGCTTCCCTCTGGCTCATGTTGGTTGGGTTGAGTTTGGTCACAGTTCCATCTTCATTGATTACACTCACAGCTCTAGATGAACAAATATTTAACAATTTATATACGGTTTTTATGCCATTACTTGGCAGCTAACACAGAAAATTTTATTTCAATGCTAGAAGTTAAACAAATGTAAATTCAGGTGGTAATAGATTACAAATAAAACCTGAAAACCTCTGATGTTCATGTGCTGAATTATTTTTTTTAAATTAACCACAAATCTGTCTATTCCACAAAAGAGTTACAACTGTCTCATTGAACATTAAATCACTTTCAATCTAGATACACTTAACAATAAAATGTATTCAACACTTGGTGTAAGGAAATTAAGTTTTATCTTGTTATTTGGTTTGTTTTCTGTGATTTAAGGGAAATGATTCAATATTCTAATTTGGGAATATATGATCAGAATTTGTCCTGATTCAATATTCTAAATGTGGGAATATATTATCAGAATTTGTCCTGATCATCTTTGAAATGCCCCTTTAAAATTATATTCCAAAAGCTCTTGCTAACCCTGGATATACTGCAGGTCCATTGATAACCATCTGCCGTAGCTGATGGACATTCCAGGGAGTGACTCGTTGAGGAAAGGTCAGCTTAGAAGCAAAGACAATGGGCACTCCTATTTCATTGGTGGCTATATATGGATCAGGGGAGATCACAGACCGAGCTGCATAGTTGACTCGTTTCCCCATCATGTGCATCCTTAAAAGACCCTCTTTCTTTTCAAGAAGCTGGAAGAATATTGTTCAGTTGTTTTTTTTTTCATTAACATTTACACTTTAATGCTTTAAAAGAATTGATATTAAAGTTGTGTAAATATATATTTGTTTGTGTATTAATAGTTTATAATAATAATATTTCAAAGGTAACACATCAAAGACAAGGGATTGCTCCTCATTTCAAGCTCAATGGCTTTCATAATTAAATTAAACATTATGTCTTTCTGTTACCTATGGAATCTTCTTTTAACAAAAACAAATCCTGAAAGCAGAATTTTAGCTTTTTTTTTTAATTTACACTTTTTATGCATGGAAAGACTGTAAAATGTACACTTGTGAGTTCAATCTGTCTTCTTTATTAGATTCTCAATAGCTAACCAAACAACAAGTGATGAGGTAAAATTATATGACAAAAATAAGCTCAGCTGACCTGCCTGACACCAATGCAGGAGTCCTGGATCATCTTGTCCAGCTCATTATCCAGTACGATGTTAACCCTGGACTGAAGTCGCAACCAGGAAGCCATAACCTTCTGTACATGAATTGTCATGTTCTCATTGCTTTCTTGAACTGACACGCCCTGGGGTTCAAAGATATAAAAGAATGAGCTTTATAGATCATAAAGAAAATTTACAGCAGAGATTTGTGAGAAATTTTATGTATATTTTTTCAAAAAAGTAAAGGTTAGATAAAATTAAAGATAAAATAATTGTCTATATTATTTAGAGTTTGCCATCAGGTCTTTAACAAACCTAACTTATTTTCCCAATCAATTTAATAATTCATTTCTATTAAAAAATTTCAACACTTAAGTTTTGAGGCCTAGGTAGTAGAAATTATTATTTTGTCAATGATCACCTGAACATTGTCATCAAGAACATTGGCCACTCTCTTGGTGTAAGTTTGTAACAGATCCTTCAGTATCACAACCTCCTTTAGGACATTGGACAAGTTGGCAGTTTGGGGATGCTCATACTTGCGTTCTTTCATCACACTCAACTAAAAATGACGTAGGAGAAATGTGGTCAAAAGAAAGGTCATTCAAATGTTTTTTTTAAACAAGATATAAAATCTCCTTGCATTAAGTTTATAATATTTCACCATGTATGTAACCAACAACATTAGTTAAATATTTTTCATTTGACTTGTTTCCATCTGAATATATAAAACAATTTCTTTTTTGATGTACACATTTAAAAAGGTACTTATCTTATCTTAGATATACAGACGCTCCTTCTATGCAGAAGATAATTGCGTCCACAGACCATGAGAGATGATCTGTTGGCAAGTGATGCAGCGGTCACAGGCCACGGCTTTAGGGGTTCCACGCATTACCCCAGCCGCCTAACTATTGTCTAGTTAGGTACCCATTCAGAGCTGGGTGACTCAGGGACTCCTCAGGCCCCGGGAACGAATCCTCACCTTAGTGTGGATTCGAACTCGTGACCATCGGTACAGCAGTCGAGCGCGCTACCCCTCGACCACCGCGTCCCACTTTTTATTGTGCTTAAAAGTAATAAAGATTTAGTTTTCCCTAGGGGTAAAAAAAAATAATTTTCTTATATTATCAGTTAAAAATAAAAATCAACATTGAGTTAATATTCATTTTTAAAAGAAATCAATTACATAAAATTGTTCAATTCTAAAATGAAAAAAGAAAGTTACTACTGTTGTCCATCTTTAGCTTTTACATTAATAAGTTTTTATTTTATTAGACATGATGATCAATTTAAGAAAATCTATTACCCTTGAATTAATGATATTTATGAATTTGGATAATTAAGGAAATTAACGGTATATAAAAATGCCAGCTGATATATGAGCAGTAGTGACGTGACTTACAGGCCTAAATATGGATAACTAAGGAAATTAACGGTATATAAAAATGACAGCTGATATATGAGCAGTAGTGACGTGACTTACAGGCCTAAATCTGGATGGTGGTACTGGAATGACATCAAGGAAAAAAACATCAGTTGGAACTTCTGCACCACTCACTTTAGCCAGAAAAGGAAACAACTTTTGTAGAAATTCCTTCTCATTTTGCCAGACCTGATTTTAAAATGTATGAACAATCAGAATTTGCTAAAACATTTTACAGTAATAAAAAATAATAAGGTTCTCTCAAAAAGAAAAAGAAAATAAAAAGTATTGCTTTTCACTACAAGTTTACTAAAAATAAAATATAAAAAAAACTTGGCATAAATTAAACAAAAAGTGATATATATCAAGTGAATTACATCTTGATTAATCTTTAATTAATAATTTGAAAAGAACAGTAGAACCCAGTTATGTCACCAGCTTTAGAGATTGTTAAAAAATGCCAAGGTAGCCATTGATTGAGATAAAAGAAAACAAATATGAAAGCAATGTATTAACATCTGCTTGAAATTTCTTCATGTGCAAAATGTGTGCCTATAAATGAGAATGAATATGTAAGTATTTTTGGAGGTTTGCATTTTTACACAACATTGTTCCCATGATTTGTTCCCTGGCTATACTACTACTACTCACCAGTAGGGCTGTCAATTTTGTTGAGAAATGCTGCCCGGGTACCCGTCCAAATTTCAAACGGGTACCCGGGTAACCCATTCGAAACATTTCATAAATTTCCAAGTTCTAACCGCTATACAATGTTACGTTGCCACCCTCCATGCACTTCGTTTAACACAGTAGCCACACGGCTGACGTCAATAACTGACGTCACGCGATTTGGGCCGTTCCCCCCTCTCCTTAGTCACAAAAACTTAGACCCCCCCCCCTCCAATATGACGTCACAAAGATTTGCGCACCTGCCTCCATAAAAGCTGTACTTACTTCTTGAAAATGAGTATGTGTCAAATAACTTTATTGCCAGTTAAGTGTGTATTTAATGTGCAGTTGAACTCTAAAATCGATACACGCATATATTCATGTAAAATGTCATTAAATAAATTGTAAGCAATAAAATATTTAAGTACAACTTCTATTTAAAGTTGCACATTTTGATGTGACGTCAAATTTCTAAAACACACACAAACCTTTTGTCACAAATTTGTGACCAATCCTCCCCTAGGTGAAAAACTGAAAAACGTTATTTATGGATGTCCCCTTACCCATCTTACACGTTAGGTACTAATTAACTAATTTATACAAAACTAACAAATTTGGGTGCATTATTAAAATCAGTTTTTGGGCAAGGCACAACTTGGTAATGATCACACATAAACACAATCGAATGGAGGGAGGAGAGGGGATAGATAAACAACATCGACAATCGGAAACCCATGTCGGCGTATTTCAAAACAAATGGTGTCAAGGCATGGATGTTTTTATTATCCAAACCCAACACGGCCTCTTTCATCTCTATGTAGTCCCTCCGCACGGCCGACGACTTACTCATCTGACAATGTTAGTAACTTTTTAATTTATTAACTTTAAAAGCTGACAATCTGCTACGCCTTATTAACATCAGACTTTCTAGGTCAGCTCGTGTGAACGAACACAATAAACACAAGCGAATGGACAGGGTGCAGTTATAGGAGGGAAGGGAGAGGGGTAGATCAAGAAAAATAATTAACCCCTATTTCAAATCAAAGTTACTGTCAAAGAAAGGGTCTTTTTATGAACAAAAATAAACACGGCGTCTTTCATCTCTATGCAGTCCCTCGCCCATAGCCGACGTCTTACCCATCTTACACTGTTAGCAACTATTTAATTTAATAACTTTATATACTGACAACCTTGTACGCATTATTGTTGAGAGAAAAAAGATGTAATAAAAATAAAGATAGATTGTAGTTTGGTGGGACCGTATTTTATTTCCCGTTGACAGATATTTCTCCTTAAATGTACTTACAACAGCACATATTTCAAACAAACATTTTATTTTTATAAAATCTTGCGCGAGCCACAATATAAATGATTTTTTTTTAAAAAGCCGAGTGCGGGCCGAAGTTTTGCCTCCCATAATATAGATATTGAAGCTACATTTTCACGGGTACCCGGGCAGATTTTTACTACCCGGGTAATCACATGCCAACGGGTACCCGGGTCCCGGGTATCCGTTGACAAGCCTACTCACCAGCCTGACATGTTCCCTGGCTATGTTTGGAGACAGTATGCACCTCTTGTGTTTTGACTTGACGAAATCATCCAGTTCGGTCTGAAGTTGAGCATCTTCAGGTACCGGGTCTAACCTAGAGTCCAGTTTGTCCACTTCTACATTTTCATCTGTAGCCGGGCTTGTTTGCCTGTCATCCATGTCAACAACAGCATCGTCACCTGGGACATCTGCCTCAGCTTCCTCTTGGTCTTTCTTGGACTTTGTTTTACTTTTTAGAAATTTGAATTAGAAGGTAAATATTTTCAGACTTCGTTCATACCTTAGCCACTGCTGAAAAAAATATGACAGGATGACCAAAAAATGTAATAAAATTGTAAAGACTTAAATATTTGGAAAAGACTGGGTCACAAGCCAACCCAAGATACACTCAGTCTAGCAAGACCAGAATTGAGGTTGGAAAAGGAATTTAAACTCGACCACACAAAAAATTCGGGTCTTATAATCCATAAACAAGGAGCAGTAAAGATGTCAACAGAGTGGCATTTATTCTACCTGTGCTAGAACTATGTTATTCAAAGAAATGTTGGTGGCAACATGTATACAACTGTACAATTAAATTAAGTCAATTTTCCTGATATTACAGTTGAACCCGATTATGTCGGCGGCCTAGAGGTTTCCCGAAAAGCGTCGAGATAATAGGGTTGGCAGGATAACCGAGGTCAAAATAAAAGGGTCGACATTCTAGGGGTTTGTCGAAAAGCGTCAAAATAATAGGTTGGCGAGATAACCGAGGGCGAGATAAGTGGGTTCGACTATATAAAAATCTAATAGATATAAATAACCAATACATTTTCATGAACCATATCTTTCTTAAGTTAATTACTATTTGCACCTATGTTGTATAGTCATGTTAATTGTTAAATCAGCCATGTAAAACTCTGAGCGCCAGAATACCAAGGCCAAAACCTAACTGAGAAGTCATACTTGGCCTTTTTAGCTCTCTCTTCAATCAATGTTCCAACAATCGTGCGGTTGTACTCGGCTCTCAAACTACGGTTCTTGGTTTGACAGTGCAGACACAGAGGCTTTGATGAGGTAAATTCATTCAAGATGGTACGGATAGCAATCTGATGTAAAGTGATGACATTCTTGGATAACACATGGCCCGTGGTCTGGTGGCCTAAAAAAATATAGGTCAAGGGTTTTATTTTTTAATAAAATGGGTCGGGGCAGAGAGAGAGAAGGAGGTTATTCTTAGTCCAACAACATTCGTGAGTCACATCAAGTAAACTAACAACATTCGTGAGTCACATCAAGTAAACAAACAACATTTGTGAGTCACGTCAAGTAAACAAACAACATTCGTGAGTCACATCAAGTAAACTAACAACATTCGTGAGTCACATCAAGTAAACAAACAACATTTGTGAGTCACATCAAGTAAACTAACAACATTTGTTGGTCACAATGAGTAAACAACCTAAATTGAAAATAAGTTAGCAAAACTCTACCTCACTTTTATGTTAAACATAATTTCTTTCATCACAAGAGGGTAGTTCATGCAATGGTTTCATAAATAATGAATGTGTTGAAAGGAGTAAAAGAAATTTTGACAAGAAGGCAAGATCAAAACTAGTTGAAATTATGTTTGGCTCTCCAAAATTAACCCATAGCATTGTTAAGTACAGAAGCAAATTGAGCATAAAGATAATATTTCCCAAGGTGGTTAAGACCCCTGGTTATTGAGGACTGGTTAACTGTTCAAAAAAAGGCCGTTTAAAAAAGCCCACGCCTCACACCCTGCCTCGCCACGTCCGTTGGGAGTTCGTGTTTACATCTCATGTGTGTGATGCCGGTCAACTCGCGAATTAAAAAATAATAATAATAAAATTATATATCTTACGGAGTAGACAGTGGAGATAAAATGGAATTTTATTTAAATACAATATTATTTTTCAATCGTCAACTCGCCAGAATAATTTAATTTTACTACGCAAAACAGTCCTGGTCCTAATCTGAGGACCGGTTAACCGGCTAACCTGTTAGCCATTAACAACCTTAATATCTACCACAGTTACCATGAACCATTTCTTTGGCATAATCTTCCATTTCCTGTAGAGCAACATTTTCAGATTTTTCGCTGTTCAAGAATTTCTCCATTAAATCTTGAGCTTCCACCAGCAAGCCCCTCTCGAGTAACTCTAGTTGGTGAGTATAGAGCTTGGTGTGAATACGAGGCAAGTTGATTCTATGGCAGCACATGCAGCTGCCTTTGAGCAACTGAAATAAATGAAACATGTTTACTTAATTACTTTCTAAAACTGAGCACTGAGCTGGACATTGATGGCTGAAAAATTAATGTTGAAAGGGATGGTGTGAGAATCCTTACATAGTTTTAGACTAAGTCAAGGTAAAGATACTTGAAAAACGACAACATACACAATAAAACCAATTTTATCTTATCTGTTACAGACGCTCCTTCTATACAGAAGATTATTGCGTCCTATGCTTATCCATGGTTTGTGTTTTTAGTCCTGCATTCTTATTAGAGTTTTAAAAGACGATAAAGTGTTGGCGTACCTAGTTTCTTCAGGCAACCCATTGCACGCCCGAATTCGGGATGGGAAGAAAGAAAACTTGTATGTGTTTGTTCTTGCATATTGAATAAGAAAGGTGTTTTTATCCTTATGTCTATCTGAGGGTTGTATCATGTTATCTTTGTGTTGTACTTCTAAATTAGAATTAATTGCTTTATGTATAATAACTACTTTACTCTTGGTTCTTCTATCCTTCAGCTTTCAAGGTTTATTGACTTAACAATTGGTTTTATTCTTGTCAGTTTTGAATATTCTCCAATCATGAATCTGGCAGCTCTTTTTTGAGTTTGTTCTAGTTTATCAATATTTTCTTTGGTGGATGGGTCCCTTATAGAAGATGCATATTCTAGTAAAGGTCTCAACAAGGTGAGGTAGCATTTAAGTTTTATATCTGCATTACATTTGTAAAAGTTTCTTTTTATAAAATCTAAGGTTTTGTTTGATTTTTTGATAACCTCATTGACATGGGGATTCCAAGATAGTTTCTCATTTATTATAATTATTATTATGACTCCTAAGTACTTTGCATCTTTAGTTTGGGTTAGTTCTTTTCCATGGATGAAATATTTTGAAATTATTTGTTTCTTTTTCTTTGTTACTCTTAGCAGTAGACAATTTTTCTGGATGGAAGGACATACTACAATTAGTTTCCCATTTTATTAATTCATCTAAGTCTTTTTGTAAAATTTTGCTATCTTGTTCTGATTTAATTGTTCTATAGATTATACAATCATCAGCAAATAACCAAACTTTTGTTCCTGTTGAGATGTTGTTGGGTAAATCATTTATATAAATTAAAAATAGCAAGGGACTTAGCACAGTTCCTTGTGGAACTCCTGAGTTAACCTTCATTGGTGCATATTTAGATCCATTAATTATTAAAGTTTGCTCCCTACCCAAAAGGAAGTCTTGGATCCAGTGATGTAAAGGAACCTGAGACTCCAAAGAAGTTAAGTTTTTTTAAAGTAAACTAAGGTGGTGAACTTTGTCAAATGCTTTTGAGAAGTCTAGTAATATTGTATCTATTCGATCATTATTGTCTAAGCATTTTGATAGTTCATCTATTAGACCTATTAATTGTGTTTCACATAATCTAAACCCATGTTGATGTGGGCTTAGGGCATTATATTTGTCAAGGTGGTCAACTATTCTACCATATATTATGAGTTCTAATAATTTGCAGGTAATATTAGTAAGTGTTACAGGTCTTTAATTACTGGGGTCTGATTTATCACCTGTCTTAAAGAGTGGAGTTACATTGGCTAATTTCTAATCCTGTGGCACCTAACTCTGGTTTAGAGATGCTGGAAAAAGAACTACAAGGATTGGGGATAGTTCAATGCTTAGTTCTTTTAATGATAGACAAAAAAAGTTACAATTCCTTACAGAAATTTCAAGTATTTCTACCAATGAGTTAACATGACTTTAAAAACTAAAATCATAGTCATCCCTTTGGTTAATGTTTGCTCACTGAATACACTGAGCAACACAGATGATTTGAAATATGTTTGTTTTTCTTTGTAAATTCATTCATTCTTTCAAAACACATTCCTTATTTACTAATCAGGTAAACAGAAGTTTGGTTAAAGGGTATTTACCTTAAGCAGAACCTTAAATAAAAAGGGGTTAAAAAGTAGAACTGGGAGTTTGATGTGTCCAAAATGACCTGGGCAGTTTTTTTCACTCTGACCACAACTTTCGCAGCGTTCATCTCTCCTGCAAGGACCTAAAAGACAAAGGATATTGAAATAATCCAAATATGAAGACCCCTTTATTGTTAATTAGCAAGTGCAGTCAAATCATCTATAGCAGAAAGCTAATTAAAATGTGAAATTTTGTTCAAAAGTGTCAAACTGAATCTCCATTAATTACAAATGGTTCAATTGTTAAATTAATGAAATTTTATAAGCATTCTAATTTATTACTTTAATTTAGCCTTAGAAGCTAAAGAAACAAAAGATTATGAGACAATAATTTTGGCCAAATCGAAGCCCAGAAGCCATTACTTTCAATTTATTTTTACCCAATGCTATGTCATGTAATCCCCCTATAACAGGATTCTGCAGCAAATCAAATGTTTGTGGATTGTTTATTTCCTTTACACTCAACTGTAGAATTTCAGCTTTGCTGTAGAAACGAAAATCCACATTGTTCATAATCCAGTGAAACGAATCCATGTTTTCTTTTGTCTGTCTGTTGTTTCAGAAAAAAAAGAATTGTGAGAAAGCTGTTATTCAAAATTGTTTCAGATAAATATTCAAAAGTACATTCTAAAATCTTTAACAAGCCAAGGAATATTTATGTTTAAAATGGCTAACTTTGAAGCAGGAACATTGCAGATTGTAATTGGAGGGTCAAGATGCCTGAGTTTTCCACATTGTAATAGAACTTGTAATAGAGATGTGAGAGACGTGCAGTGGTGTTAACACTATATAGCTTGCAAGGCCTTGACTATGAAACATGTGTTTTGTGCTGTGAACTGTAATAGTGTGTGGTCATGAACTGAAAGGATGGCTGGCTATACTTGTAAGGTTCACGATGTAACAAGAGTTGAATGAAAGAATGGTATTAAAGACAGATGTTATCCAGACCACAAAGAATTTCCTGTTTCTTGACTCGCAATTACTTCTACATGGTGTCAGAAGTACTGACTCCATAAAAGTGGCGTAACTAGGGGGCCCAGGGGGACTTTCAAATTTATACCTCCTTCCCCCTCCCCTAGCTACACCACTGCTCCATAACTTCTACATGGTGTCTAAAGTGTACTGACACAATTACTTCTACAAATGTCTTACAATTAGACTTCTCAGTCAAAAATCACACATATCACAATCGTTGTTGGTAATGAAATACTAAGTTAAAATTTATAGGGGCCATCCATACATTATGTTCACAAGGAGGGGGGTCTCGACTGAATGTGTACGTACACAAAACAAATTTAATTTGGATAATACTAAGCCTAATAATGTAAACCACTCAGGCTGCAAAGGCTATAAACAGCATTTGAGACTGACTGAGTCAAGACTGATACTGATATACAATTATGTTTCATAATTTTATGCAAACAAAATTCTGAGCTTTTAATTATTGGCAGTAATTAAAATTTGATTCAGACCAAATGTTCACACATTACCAAAATATATAAAGTCTGATTTATATTTCCATTTTTTCAAATTAGTAAAAGTTTCTCTTTCACCCACAGGTGCCGCAGAAGTTATCTTATATATATTGCGCGCCCGCTTACCATGCAGGGCAACTCTAGATTTTATTTTTTTAAATTGAAAATATAGACGTAAAATCATAATTTTGGTTTCGAGATTAACAGACAGAGAGTTTGATGTTTCGTTTCATGCCATACAATATAATATGACGTGACGTTGTTTGAGCTGACATTTTAATTTGTGGAAAAGGGAACAATGTTATTTGATGTGATTTTTTTTTTTAATGCTTATAACCTGAGTTATGTGTGTGAATAAGTTGACTAAGTATGTGGGTGAGTGTGTGTTTGTATTAGTATTAGTTGTGAACTAAATGTTATGAAACAGGACTAAGGTGTGTCATGCCTTTGACACAACAATGCTAAATTAGTTCTTCAATATTGAATGCAATTATTTTAGAACGATTGCTTTCATAGATTGTTACATATTAGAAGTGAAAATTAAGATTGAAAACAACTACCTTGCCGTTCTAAGAAGAAAACGGATTATGTTTAGTTATAATATGCACAGGGGCTTAAGATAGGGGCTCATTGGCGGCACATTTATTTTTATTGATATATAGTATAGAAGTAGAAGGGTACTTTGTAATAATAATAATATTGTAATAAATTTATAGAAAAATGCACATAGTACATAGCATAGCATTTGGCTTTGGGGCCGTCCAACTTTGCTGTCATTTTAACTTATAATACTTATAACTTAGTAAAGTTAATTAATTAGGTAGTATTTTATTAGTTTTATTATTTTATTACAAATATTTTCATAGATTTCTTTTAAAATATATTATTTTAGTAGTAGTAGTAGTAGTAGTGGCTACTAGTAGTAGTAGTAGTTACCTCTAAGCCTAAGTCTAAGTTAAAGTTAACAAGAACATGAGTACTTGCCTAGGCCGCTCACTTGCCTTACTTGCTAACTTGGTTATTATAAATATTATAATAAATATTTCTCAGTCTCACTTTCACTTGACTTAGTTTGTCTTAGTGCGAGTTAAAAGTTAAAGGCAAAGGCTAAAGCGGCTCAAGTTAAAGACTATTACTCTATTACTAAAACTAAAGTTAAAACTAAAGACAAAAGACACTAAAGTGAACTAAACTTTAGACTAAAGTTAAAGTCTAATCTAAACTAAAGTAAAGTGTCTAAAGTCTAAAGTTAAAGAAAGACTAAATTATTCAGAAAAATTCATTTAATATGATTTAAAATATTAATATTTGCTTATTTTTTTATGAATTAAAAATAAATGTGATTTTATATACCTAATATCTGAAATAAAGAAACATTAAATTCCTCTTACCAAAGACTAAAGTTTTCCTGTGGCCGTGTGTTTTTCTTCTCTACTCCATGTGTACATGTTTTGGATACTCGTTTGAATTCAAAGTTTAGTTTCAGCAGTCAGCCAGTGCTTGCTGCCAGCGACAATTGTGGGAAAAACCTAACCAACACGTCAAAAATAAACTTAGATCCTAAAGAAAAAAACCTAGACATGCTAAAAATAAACAAAACAAACCAAAAAAAAGACGTCACAAAGCTCCCCCACACCCCCTCACAAAAAGGGCTGTATTTCTTATTTCAAATTGAGCATGTCTCAAATAATTTTATTTTATTGTCTTTCAAGTATGCATTTAGCATAAGGCTGTGCTCTAATAGCGTAAAGCGCGTGAAGCCATTATTATTAAAACGTCATTAAAAAAATTGTCAGGAATCAACTATTTAGATTTTAGTGGAGCTTTCATTTAAAGTTGCGGGTTTTTTTAGTGACGTCAAAGTTCTTAAACACCCCCTCCCCCTTGTCACACAGCTCACAAAAGTGTGACTGTCTTCCCCCATCCCCCTGGTGCGTATCGGCATTCATTATTATGTTATACATAACTATTTGATTTTGTAAAATATACTTACATCTGCATTTTGTCATCACTTATGTCATCTCCCTAATAAATCTTATTGCCAATCCTATCAGCATTATTGGAATCACTCGTATGTATATGTTACAGACGCTCCTTTTATACAGAAGATTATTGAGTCTTACATGAATCCATTGTTTAAGTATTGTCTTGCATTTTTATTTGAGTTTTAAATGTTGGTTTGCCTCGTTTGACCAGGCAACCCATTCCAATTCCAAATTCCGGACGGAAAGAAAGAGAATGTTTATGCTTTTGTTGATGCAAAACAAGTACTAAATAGGAAAGGGTTTTTATAACTATGTTTATTTGAGTGTTGTATTAGGGGCCGTCCATAAAGTACATCACGCTCCAGAGGGGGGAGGGGCGTAAGAAAGTGTAACAGTTTGTGACGGGGAAGGGGGTGTCCGGTCATGTGTGATGTCACGGTGTTTATTTTGTTAATTAAATAATTGGTCTGGTAAATTTAATAGTTAACTTTTGAAATATTAACGATTAATTTCATGAATTAATCATTAATTTCCATTTAAGCTAAACATCTCAAAGTAAGTAACAAAAACAGGTAATAATTGATATTTTTTCTGTTTTACTGAGTCATTTCCCCTGTTTATAAACAGAAAAATAATACTCACTACCATATTGATAATATTTTATTATTTTTAAACTGCTATGGGCTGTTGTACTATGTTCCAAAGCAATACAGATCCTGTCATCTGGGCTATTATATTGTTAATTAATTATTTTTTAATAAATTGAAAAAAAATATTTTACAAATATTTCTTAAATTTTTATCAAATTTTTATCGATTGAAATTATTTTAATAGATATCGATTGAAATTATTTTAATAGATATTTTTAAAAATATTTTTGTTGGGGGCGAGATTTGTGACGGGGGAGGGAGGGAGTTTATGGACGGCCCCTTAGATTATCTTTAGTCTGTACTCAATACCACGTATACTTGAGAGAATATTCTCTCAACGCAGCCAGAAAAAAATGTTAGAATTCTAGAGCTGTTACCTTCAAGTCTAATAAAATTGATTTTTTTTATTTTTTTTTTTGTTCATTCAAGTTATTTTATCGTGTACCAGAATTTTTCAGACAGATGGCACCACCTTTCGAATTCAGTTGCATAGAGCTATAATTATAATAAGTGGCGTCACTAGGGGTGCGGTCAAGGTGGGCAGCCCCAGGTGACACCATTAGGGGGTGACACCAAGATGTAAAATTCTGTATGCTACCGTGACTTGGCACTGGAAAACTTGGAGGAGTTCTATGTGTTGAGTCGTAAAGGGGTGACACCATGAGCTACCGCCCCGGGTGACACCAACCCTAGTGACGCCTTTGGATATAATAATAAAAATATCATAGAGCGGCTCAACTATGGCACTGCTCAGCAGACGAGGCAGGTTGCGCAGGTACAGTGGTGTCTCTAGGGGGTGCGGTGGGGGTGGGACGCCCCAGGTTACACCATCAGGGGGATGACACCAACGTGTAAAATCCTTTATGTTCCCGTTATTTGGCACTGGAAAGCTCGGGGGAGTTCAATGGGTAAAGTCATGAGGGATGGGGGTGACACAATGAGCTACAGCTCCGCGTGACACCAATCCTAGTGACGCCTAAAAAAAAAAAACAGATAAGCGTAGGACGCAACAATCTTCTGCATAGAAGGACCGCCTGTAACAGATAAGACGTGGTGGTCGAGAGGTAGCGCTCTCGACTGTCATACCGATGGTCACGGGTTCGAATCCACACGAAAGTGAGGATTTGTTCTCGCGGCCTGAGGAGTCCCCGAGTCACCCAGCTCCGAATGGGTACCTAACTAGACAATAGTTAGGCGGCTGGGGTAATGCGTGGAACCCCTATAGCCGTGGCCTGTGACCGCTGCATCACTTGCCAACAGATCATCTCTCATGGTCTGTGGACGCAATTATCTTCTGCATAGAAGGAGCGTCTGTATATCTATCTTATAAGATATAAGATAAGATAGGATAGCCAAGGGTAGAACAACCACATACAAATGTTCGTTTTTCCCTTCCAGAATTTGGGCGTGGATTGGGTTGCCTGAAGAAACGAGGAAAACCAACACTTTATCGTCATTTAAAAACTCTAATAAGAATGCAGGACTAAACACAAACCATAGATAAGCGTAGGACGCAATAATTTTCTGTATAGAAAGGAACGTCTGTATCAGTGAACAGATAAGATAAGGTAAGGTGTGGCCTAAAGATTCAAGAGAACTAAGTCTCAGGCCAAAGGAATATGTAGATGAAGAAGCGGCTAAAAATTCTGTTGCAACATAATGCTTAATTTTATTTTTGAAAAATCGAATTTTTTAGAATGTTAATTGCATATATTTAAGTAATTATTTTGGTACTTTCATATCGCATAATTATATTGTTGTTGTTTTTTTTTAAACACCTAGATTATGGCTATTTTTTAAAATTAAATAAAACAAAAACTAGAGACATCGACATCGACGAGGTTAAAAAAAACAACACTAGATCTAGGTTTAAAAGCCTAGTGCTGGCAGCACTGGTTTCAGCAACAAATAATTTCGTGTAAATTTGGTAGTCTCGATCATAGTCACAGTTATGGCGGGTAATCTTTAGACTTAAGATATTTCTTGTCATAGAATTTAGAATTTGTATATTGCTGTTTTTTTATAATGATATGAGTATTTATTATTAGTAAATTATTTTTTTATATTAGTCAGTAGTAGCAGCGTAAAGTTTTTATTTTGTGTCAGTGCACCCGAGAGACTAAGCCTTACTAAGGCTAACGTGTAAGGCGGCTTGTAAGTCATACAAATAAATTTAAAATAAGGATGTGGCTAGCGCTACGACAATTTTGTCGTAGCAGCAGACGACCCGGTCGGATGTTGCTAGCGTTACGACATGTCGTAGCGCTAGTCAGGAAACTAGTGCTACGACATGTCGTAACAGCAGACGATCCGGCGGGATGTTGCTAGCGTTACGACAAGATTGTCGTACGGATGTTGCTAGCGTTATGACATGTCGTAGCGCTAGTCAAGAAAACAGTGCTACGACATACGCAACTTCTGCTACGACTAGTTTTAGTCACTCTTTGCAGTAGACACCTGGAAGGAATTAAATCTTAACAAACTCTTCTTTACTTTACATTGTATACGCCTATATATATTATAATACGACATTATTTGTGTGTGCATTAATTCTAAAATCTAAATTTATTTAAATAAATTATGTAAATAGATTTAATTTTAATTTAATATTGGTCTACCGGTTATAAATATATCAGCCGATTTTTCTATACTATAGTATACTTGTGACTTGTGTAAGTGATGCCGATGCATTAAAATTTAGTATACCGTAAAGCCTAAAGCCATAAATGAAAATCCTCAAGCAACGATACGCGCACAATCGCAAGAATGTAGGCCTAAAATAATTCGTTTCGTGTGGAATAATAAAATGTGCCGTGTGCAGACTTGTCACAGGAAACCATTCCATTCATCCTTCTACCTCATTTTCACTCTATTACTAATACTATTACTATTGAGGAAAGGGGGGGGNATTAATTCTAAAATCTAAATTTATTTAAATAAATTATTTAAATAGATTTAATTTTAATATAATATTGGTCTACCGATTATAAATATATCAGCCGATTTTGCTATACTATAGTATACTTGTGTAAGTGATGCCGATGCATTAAAATTTAGTATACCGTAAAGCCTAAAGCCGTAAATGAAAATCCTCAAGCAACGATTCGCGCACAATCGCAAGAATGTAGGCCTAAAATAATTCGTTTCGTGTGGAATAATAAAATGTGCCGTGTGCAGACTTGTCACAGGAAACCATTCCATTCATCCTTTTACCCCATTTTCACTCTATTACTAGTACTATTACTTTTGAGGAAAGGGGGGGGGGGGCAGGTAATAACAACCGCACAGGACTCCTCGTTTACTCGCCCTTTTTCCCCATTACTTCGTGCTGCTGTTTGTGTCCGTTCTCTCAGCACCCCCCCGCCTCTTTTTGCACTTTTTATGACGAGCAAGTCTGTGGGGTAAGATACACTGATACACTATGCCTCCTTCAAATCCCGCTTGCGTTAAGCACTTTTTCGCGAGAATGTTTCAAAAATATCTTCCAAACAATTAAGTAACAGTGATGGTTTATAGTCATTTTTTAAACTCACGCCACACCTTTTTCGTTGATGATGCCGACTGAGTGTCAACTCGCGAATCAAAAGAAGGAAAAAAAAATATACTAGTATTAGCATAATTAAAGCTTTAGTCGTAACTGTAAGTAAGCACATATCACATTTTTACGACTGTCGTAGCAGCAGACGACCCGGTCGGATGTTGCTAGCGTTACGACATGTCTAAAATCTAAATATTTTTATTTTAACAGATTTATTCAACGTATCTGCTTTTCAGAATAATGACAAAAATTATCAGCATACTCATTATTATTTTTATTTTTTAAAAAATAATAATAATAAATGAAATTAAAAAAAAAAAAACATGACGGCAGCGGGATTCGATCCCACTACCAATAGTATTATAACATTTCCGTAGCAACCGTACTATCATTTGATCTAGCGAAGCTGATGAGAAAGTGAAATTTTTAAAATTTATAACTGTTTTTCATTTAATGGCTCAATCTAGATTTTTTTAAAATTCATTAATAAGGTTGTTAAGACCGCTCGTTTTTGAGGACCGGCTAACCATTCAAAAAAAGACCGATTAACCGCTCGTCCTTATATCCCTAATGTTTTGAGAACTAAGAAGAGAATGTTGTCGCCTCGAGTCGTCTGATGGCATCAAAGCCCGCTTCCCCCCGCTTGCGTTTAGCTCTTTCCGCATTGCCCTCAATTCATAGCATTTTTTTTTAAATCCAAAAAATTAACTAAACAGTGATGGTTAATTGTCTTTTTTATATTTTATTTTGAGGACTCGTAGTTCACCGGTCTAAATAAGAGGACAGGTTCAATCGTTCGTTAAAATTAGCGAGCATTTTTCATTAGTTTCAAAAACCAACGCCTCGCCCCGTCCGTTGTGGGTCTATATAAGAGGACAGGTTCAATCGTTCGTTAAAGTTAGCGAGGTATTTTTTCATTAGTTTAAAAAACCAACGCCTCGCCCCGTCCGTTTTGACGTCATGTTTACCTCTCTTGTGTGTGATGCCGGTCAACTCGCGTATTAAAATTAATAATATAATTAAATTATAAAGCTATGGAGTAAACAATGATGATAAAATGGAATTTATTTTTTTAAAAACATATTATTTTTCAATCGTCAACTCGCCAGAATAATTGAATTTTGCGATTCACACGTTCACCCTCCCCGTTTTTTTTCTGTTCAAATAGGGTTTGAGCTACACTCGCTGTACTGTTAATGTGGTAAACAAATGCCTTTGATAGGCAGGAAAACTGTCACTAAAAGATCGAACTCGAATTTGTGGGCCGATTAATCACCCGGTATCTTTGCTACGTCTTTCAAATACCTCTCGTAATATAAGTACATGTACTTCACTAAGCGGCGTGCGCCAATACGTTTTTTGAATGCCTGAAACAGACTATAAACCGGTGATCAGAAAATGCGGATAGGTCACGGGGTCATATGCTTTAATATTTGTCTTTATAAGAAACAGACTATAATAAATATAAATAGAAACAGCCTCGGCCTTGACCATTGTTGACCTCAAACACGCACTGTTTTGTAACTAGTACTATTAGATGTGAACTTCAGTGAAGCAAGGCTATAACGCGTCATGTACGCACGCTTACAGCTTGGAGACTGGTTTGATTAGTTTGAATGCCAACCTAGGCTACTTGTCAGCTGGATTTCACCGTGACAAAGTGAGAGGGAGAGGCGCGTTACGGCTTGTGTTGTTGTTTTTTTTCACTATGTTACCGCTAGTGGTTTTTTGTTGTTGTTTTCGGTTACACGGTCCTGCGGTCCTCAATAAAGAGGGTTAGTTTTAGAATTTTAATAGCTGAATTTTCCAATTTCATTGGTACGCGGCATATCAACAAAGATGGTGGTCACGTTGAGTGGGAACATTATGTTGGATTTTACTGTATGAGTTATGGCATGGACTATAAGTATAATATATAGTATAAGTTAATTCAAGTTCAAGTAAGGGGCTGTCCATACATAGCCATAAACTACGTCACATCGTCACGGTATTTTTGACCATTTTTAACTCCCTCACAAACTCCCACAAATCTTGGACCCCCCCCCTCTCTAAAGTACGTCACACTTTCGTGCAAGTACAAAAATATATTTTTTATTAACAAAATAATTAAAATTAAACATAAAACACCGTGACGTCACACATGGCCGGACTCCCCCGGCCGCTGTCACAAACTTTCACACCTTCTTACACCCCCACCCCACTATGGAGCGTGATGTACTTTATGGATGGCCCCTAAGACCAAGACAGTCTCACTCCATTGTAACAGTGTAGTATTCATTACAATTCATATTTGAAATTCATATTAACTGACAATAATACTATTTCTATACTTTACTATACTATAATTATTAATATAATCAGTGCTGGATTTACCTATTTACTATTTGTTAAACTATATCTGTCCTGCACCCTGAAAATTTGTTGTGCATATTTTATTTTCATATTGTACACTGACATATATAATATAATATCTGGACTTCAAAACTTAGGGCCCCTACAAGTCTAAATCCGCCTTGAACATAATTTTAGACTACTATAAACTATAGTTATAGTTTTAGAGTATAAGTATAGACTAGTCACTACAGTATAGTCCTATAAGATAATCCAAACAAAGTAAGAATAGCATATCCATTTAATTAAACTTATTTGGCAGACAATTTCACTCTAAGTATTTCAGTTGTGCTGTTCTGTTGTATCTTTTAAACCCAATCTTCTCAAGTTTTGCATGTAAATCAGAGAATTTTCTTTTCCACATAGAGCTTTCTTAAAATTCCCATAGCTTCATTTCCAGATTTTCAAGATCCATCCATTGTAAGCAAGATAGATCAACTTTGATTTATCTGTAGAAGTAAGAAAACACATGGTTGTTTCCATCTAATAGAATCATAGAAATCTGTAATTACAATTCTCCTTTATAGCTGCTATGATATTGCAGGATTATGTGCAAATTGTCTAGAATTTTCTAGTTTCATCTTTAAATTTGGAAATATTTCACATGTCCACTTGCAAAATTTCTTTCAAAAGCTTGGCAGTTTTCTTTTTAATGTTTTTATATAGCAAAACATCCCTTCTGCCGTTTTTCCCAAGGAAGTGTTGTGTAAGATCTGTTTTAAAAAACATATTGTTGTTAAGCCAGACCACATGGATTGAATCATGATTACCTTTTTCATTAAAAAAGAGCCTAATTTCATCCAAGCTGCTTACAAATTTCTCTAAAATACGTCTCCTGTTCAACCATCAGACATTATTCTACAGTATACTATGTTTGAACTGCATCTAGAAATGCTTGAAACTTTCAACAAATAAGAGCTTGAGCTGTGATGTAATTCAGGATTTTGGTGACATCTTTGAGAAAATATTTTGCAGGTGTCCCTGGCACAAAGAGCTTCTTGGTAAATAAGACAATGAAAGTGAATAACTGGATGTTTTTCTTATTTAATTTTTACAAAGAATCCTATGAAACCTGATTTTGTTCCTTACATGCAAGTCGCCCTATCACTAGAAATTGATACTACTTTATTCTTATGTATTGTTGCAAAAAAGCTTCCATCATAGCATTTTAAATGCATATTCATTTTGTTCTTCGGGGCAAAGATGCCAATTTAACTGGCTCATCTCTCATCATATCACCAACAGCATTACACAAAATTATTGCTACCGTTGCATGGTTATTTATATCTGTGCTTATATACATTGAAGCACATTTAGTAACAGGCTTCCCTTTGTAAGTCAATAGTGAGCTGCGGATCAATATCGCTTACCACCCAAAGGCCTGATCTTTAGTCGTATTTCTACTAAATGGCATCTCAGCGATGCATTGTTTAATCTTGTCCTCATTTGGAAAGTCATGAAAAGGGGAATTACACCCAGGAAACATGACCTCTATGATTAATTCCCCATCAGAGAGCAGTTTACCTTGTTTTGCTAGGCACAGTGAAATTTGAGAGATGGCCATTGTTGGAATGTTTGTTTTAGAAAGATAATTGCAAAAAACAACTTTCTGTTAATTATTATTCCTCAATTTCTTTCTAACTCTCTAATAAACACCTTCCATTCAGCAGATGAGGCTGTGGCACATATGCCATAGGTTCACCATCACTAATTTAGGAAAAGACATAATATGATAAGTCCATCCATCTTGTGATTTTAAAAGTGCTAGACACACATAGATGCACGTATATCCATATGTTAGACCCCAGTCTGCTGCAAGAACTGGTCCCTAATAAGACACTGAAACAAATTCTTGTAATAATAGAATGCCTTCTCACCTCAAAACTTCCCTATTAATGTATTTGTTATTTAGTGCAGACTAACCTCTGAGTCTGAGGGTAACTCAAAGGTTTCTCTAGTCTAGGAGGAATTTAATAACTCCTAATACAAGTCAATAAATTATTATTCTTAAGAAATACTATTATTTTGTTAAAATACTGTTAGCCCTTATTAAATGATGAACCATGTTACATGTATTATGTAGAATTCCATTTAATACATGTCTTAAAATATTTTATATAATAATTTTTTTTAAAATTTTCTTGTTATAGATGTGTGATGTATAATATCCAAATACCCAGAGCAATGACATCTCCATCATTAGATCCAAAGAGTTTTTATGGCAGCAAGAAAAGACATTTAGTCACCGAAAAGGTTTCATTAACTAATAAAAAATTGTCATTGGATTCAAGAAGTGATCATATGGTTACAAGAGCTTCCAAAAGACTAAAATTAGAAACAGAAATAATTTCTAAAAGAAAACACGTAGCAGATGAATTTATTTCAAAGCATCTTACGCTATTTTCATTGAAGCCAACTTTTCTTGGAAATGAATCTCAGAGTTTTGTCAAAAAATCAGTTAGTAATAGGAATAAAAATAAAGAGTTAGAAAGAGCACAAAAAACATACAGACCAAAGGAGAGATGTGAACAAATTGTACCTGTAAATATAAAAGTAAACGATAATCGGAAAATACTGCCCCAAAAGATTTGTGCAATTGACTTTTCATCAAGTGAAAGTGATGAAGAAATAACTTTTAAAGTGCAGTCCTCAGATCTTGCTGTTGGTGCATCCCTACATGAAGTAGATAATTTTGAAACTTATGGAGAACAAAGAATAAGAGATGAAAATATTAAACCAGTCACAGAAAGCCCGAATGCAATGAAAAATGACTGTTTAAAAGAAAGGAAATTTTTCAAAACTAGATTGCCATCCTTAAATGTGACAGCCAGTGGCATCCAGCGCCAGAAAGGTGTTAAGATTAAATATTCACCATGGAATTCAAATAAAACAAACAATAAATTTTCTATGCTGAACCCAAAGTTTAGAAAAAACATTTCACTGCCTAAGTCTCAAGTTCAGTCAAAGAAAAGTCCTTTTAAAACCTCTTCAAATAAACAGAATCTTGGTTCACCTGCAATTTCTAATTTTATAACAGCTCCTGGGTTTGATCTATCAGTATCTGATGACCCTCAGTTGCAATGTAGCAAAGAGCCTACAGTCTTCAAATGTTCCTCTGTGGTTAAAAAACTATTTGACATTACAACAGAAAAGAATGAGGGAATCAAGCAAACTCATGAAGCTAACAATTTACTCGGGGATGATTTGGATAGTCAAGCAGAATCAAATGATACAAATGATATGTCTGATTCAGATACCTTGCAAGGCAATAACTCTGTGGAAACTAATGTCCCAGAGAAAACTAGGTCAGTTTCACCAGATGACTTTTCCAGAGCTAAGGATGAAGCTAAAAGCCTTGGAAAACCCAAAGTGTTTCCAATATTTAACAGAAAAACAGAACCATCAACAGGCACGTCAAAAAGGTAAGTTAATATAATTATAGTGAGTTGTTTTAATGTATTTTTAATAAAAACTTATTCTAAAAGATGAAATTTTATCTTTTCTAATATCTTTTTATTTAATATATTCAAAGATATTGGACTGCTTAAAAGTATTAAGTTTTCATCTTGGAACCTTGAAATACAGTCCAACAGTTCTAAGTCAAACTTTCCTAAATGAAATACCTCCCTAAATCGAATTAATTTTTAGATTCTGGCCAAATTCCATAAACTAATGTATTTTAGATCTCCATTAACTTGAAGATTTTGTGGCTTCTACCCTCCCAAGTCAAATTTTCCAAGGCGTTTGGGTTATTATTCTATGGGGGGGGGCATTCAAGAACACGTGTTCCGTAGAGCCACACAAACCTCTATTTTGAGACCAAAAATGACCTAACAAGAAAAGGAGTCGCAGGAAGAAGGCTAACTAATCTGTGTCCCTTTGCTGCGTGCTCTTTTTAAAAAGAGATATCTTACTCCCTCCCATCCCACTTTGGAGGGAGGTAAAGTGTGGAGCAACTGTGGGGGGAAGGCTTTCTTAGTGGTGTTGGTATGTCAAAGAAAGTTTGCTTTCTTTCATATCAGACACCACTTCTCTTTCCTGTTAAACCTTCTCGCCAGGATGGCTGGTCGTCCCCCACCCCCCCAACCTCTCAATATCAACATTGTCCTTGATTAGCCTGCCCCTATTATGTGATTTTCTATAACTCTAAAACTCCGTAAGTCAAATTTTTTTGGGTCTATTTGAGTTTGACTTAGAGAGGTTGGACTGTATTATTTTTCAAATCTCTGAAAACAGCTTGTTATATTTTGCCATTCATGTGTAATTTTATTTTTAAATCTAAAAACTGTCATAATATTTATCAAAACAACAATGAATGTATTTTATGTGATGCAAAAAGGCCATTAATTGGAAGCTGTCATATAAATTTTTAAGATTATATATATTTATGCTTGGTTGATGCCGTATTGAATGTTTTCTCTTGTATAGATCTACCCCTAAAACACATGAAACGTCACACAGTTTGACAAGGAAATTTAAAATGAAAGATGATGCACAATCGCAAATGATATTGGTAACATTTTAGTATTAAAAGTGGTTGTTTTTTTTTCTTAAAAATTGAGTAAATCTTAGTTTGGCTAAAAGAAATTCAAAATTAAGTTTAAAGGAAAATATAATAATAGCCTGGATTTTATACATAAATAATGCTGCTGTTGCCAATCCACAGCGCAATTGAAAAAATTAGCTCTTAACTATTCAGCTGACCTGGACTTTGACTAACAGTTATAAATTGGTTTTATTGATTTTAATGAGTCTGTATTTCCTTCTAGTGTTAAAACTAATTTTATTGTAAAATTTTTTAATTTAAGGAGAGAACACCCCCCCTCCCCCCACACACATTGTTACTTTAATTGTAAATTATACCATTTTTTAATATTTTTTTGACAGAGACTGTCAGTCTTAAATGATTGTAAATTCTAATATTTTTTTAAAAAATATTGTCTAATCAAAAAATTAGGTGATAGTGTGACTTAATTATCATTAAATAAATGTAACAAAATAAGTTTGCCTTGAATTTTAAAAAAAATCAACAGGATGCAGGGCAGAAGGAAATAGGACCTATTGTTTGTGGGAAATGCTCAATGGTTTACTTCAAGGGAGATCCTGTTGATGAGGCCCAACATGAGAAATATCATCTCAGAGCTTTCAAAGAAATAAAATTTCCAGTAAGTTTGAGAAATATAACATAATTTTAAAGTATGTTTGGTATTATTAAATTTTATGAAGACTCTGATTCTGAAATACAAGTATTCAATTTTATAATTACTCTGATTCTGATATACAACAAGAATTCAATTTTCAATGAAAATCTCCTTTGTGATTTCATAGAAATTTTCAACTTCATTATTATCATTGGCATCCATACGGGGTTCTTTTTTTCCTTTATTCGTGTTTCTAAATTAAGGTTTCATGATGTCAGTAATGCCACTTTAAAATGTAATCTAGTATCTTATATGTTACAGACGCTCCTTCTGTACAGAAGTTTACATAATATGGATATGAATTTTTGAAATGTTGTAAAAGTTAAAATTGGAGCACTTCACAAATTGTCTGCTCCAAAGTTCTAGACTTGATCTTTTGTGTTTAGATTTCTTTTTTTAAAAAAAGATTGTTATGTTCATTAGTTTTTATAACAGATGCATTGAAGATTTAATTTAAGTTTCGACAAGTTGATAAAATTTAATTCAAATTCACTGACATAAAAACCATTTTGGTTTAAAATTGTTAATATATTGCTAGAGATCTTTTTGTCTGTGTGTGTATAATTTCTTTTTAAAAAATAATCTTATGAGTATAGTCAGTGAAAAAATTTCTCAATATTTATAGTGCTACTATAAATATTTTAAAATTGAAATTTTTTATGCTAACTTACTTAAGCAATATCATATGCTTTAAAATAAATTACACTGGTACACAGAAGCTCAAAACATTGAGGATTAAAGAAACTTTTAAGACATGCCTCTCACTCTTCACCTATGTAGGGTTGGAAAACTATACATGTTGTGCAAGAGTATCCAGAAACTCTGGGAAGCGTTGTTCTCATTTTACCAAGTGACTTAAAGTGCAAAGGTGTCAGTAAAAAGGTATTAGTTAATGAAAGTGCTATAATGTACTTAGTTCTGTAAGGATAATAAATGATTTTACATGACATATGCAGGTATGTGTAGTCACATTTCGTTTAGAAAGACTATTTTTTAGGGTTGGGACTTAGCCACTCCTTGTTACAGTTATAGATAGAAAATTAACATGTGGACTCGAGAAGAAAATGTTTATCATACTCGATTCCAAATGACTCATGTCTCGTCTCTTGTAAAATTGAGGAATGTGTAAGAAAACAAAACATTATATATTTAATTAATATTAAGGTTGTTAACCTTAAATCAGGACCATTTAACCGCAACTTCAATAAGCCTGTATTATCCAGAGTTCATTTTTGTTATATCCGTTAAGATGCAGGGCAGTATACGAGATTAAACTAACGTGATCCACTGTGACTTCAATTCGCTTTCTCCATATTCTGATATATAAATAATAAATAATATACACGTCATCACTATTGGTTTACTTTGCTTACGGCTAAGGATTGTTTTTTTAAAATGTTAATTTGCTTAGTAGTCGAGGCACTGTGACTGTATGAGAGCTAACACAGTGGGCGTTAGATTTTGATGTGAACAACGATTAAGGCTGCGGCAGTTTCTATTTATATTAATTATAGTCTCTTTCTTATAAAGACAAAGAAATCTTTGTTGGTTCTCAAAAACTTATGGAAAAATACAGACCAGACAGTAAAACTTTCTTTTTTTAAAGGGTTAACCAGTCCTCACAAACAAACTGACTTGACATTTGCTAACATGCTATTTGAATTCAGTTAATACATAAAATTTAATATTAATCATTACTTCTTTGTTGGAATTCTTTTCATAAAAAATGTAATTTTTTATTAAATCGCTTTGTGACGGTAGCAAAGCAGAGGTTAATACTAGTGGTCGGTATATAATAGGTGCTTAAATGTCAAATCAGACAACACAGTGGCAAAAATTTGATACTTTCTCTTGTTCAATTGTTGGTTCAAAAAAATTAGTAAAATTTGAACCAATGAATAATTGATTTTTTTTTAAATGGTTAACCGGTCCTCAAAAATGAGTGGTCTTAATAACCTCTATATATATACATATATATATATATATATANACCCAACTTCTCCCGGGCCAGTATTTTAGGGATCCCATCTTGTACCCCACCAATCATGACCTTGATCAATAATGGGATCCTGTTCTTGGTCAAATCCTTCCCTCCCCCCTTATAAGATTTCACATTTATTTGAGATTACATATCCCATTATAACCCTGTTGTATAATGGCATCCAACTCATAAAGTAAATCCCTTAATTTGGCTCATGTATTATTGTGTGTTGTTTTTTAAAATGTGAATTCACTAAGTTATTGGGGATTGCACAAGAGAGATAAACATGAACTAATGTGACATCAAAGTGCCTCAGATCTCACCAGCAGACGATATAGGGCTACTGTTGTTAAACTCATTACATTCACTTGTGGGTTCTAAGAACTATAGAAAAAACTCTTCTGTATCATTAAAGGACGGTTAAATGTCTCGGCCTTAAAAAAATTGAGCTATCTTAACAAATTATATTTTTATGTAAATATTTATTAAAGATATAGATATATTTTTAAAAGTAGGATCATGTGAAGTGTATTCCTCACATTAGCTTTGTCATGAAATGGTAGTCTTCTGCTGTTATTATTTTGAGGAAGAAGGAATCAATTTATGGACTCCATCACTTATTGAGTTAAGAAAGCTATGAATAATTATTTTCTTTGTTCAATAATCTTTCTCTTAAATTCTTTTTCTCTCCTTACAGTTGGAAGAAGTTTACCAAGCCATGGCTAGCGATTTAGGAGATATAGAAATAACTCCATTTTATGCCCAGAATCTGAAGGTAATATATATATATATTATTATTATTGATAGAATTTAAGATTTTCAGTAGCTTTAAAAAGGACATTTCTACACTACATGGTCATAAATAAACATAAATTACCTTTTTTCATTTTTGCTAAAGTACTTATGCATGTGTTGTATTTCATGAAAGCTGACATCTTTTCTTTTCTCCACCTTTTAGGTATTTTTGTACATTGAAGATAAGAAAGTATGTGGATGCTGTATGGCAGAACCAGCAACAGAGGTATGTTTATCTCCCTTGGATCCATCAGAATTATTTTACTATTCTTTCTTTTGAGCTTTGTCTTACGTGTTACGGAGCTACTAATTTAAGTATTTTATTGTTTTAACAAACTATTTTTTATTTTGTATGGCGTTGTTTTGTTGTTTTTTTTCCAATCAGAATCAATTGATCTTATACATGTCTTAAAATGATTCATTGTTTGTATCTAGGGTTATCGCATACTTATGACAGAAGTGGACACAAATGGTGCTAACAAAAGACAACCATGGCAATGTAATGAACAACCAGAACCTGCTGCTGTAGGAATAAGCCGTTTGTGGGTTCCTGGAGCATTCCGTAGAAAGGGAATTGCCACAAAATTGATAGATTGTGTTAGGTAGGTATAAATAATTGTTTTAGGATCCTTTTCCAACATGTTTTAACTAAAATGTTATGATCATATTGACAAGACTTCAAAAAAATTATTTTAAAAAAGAAAAAAATTTACTTTAGTTTAGTTTGAATTAAAATAAATAAGTAACAAATGCAGTTAATGACATTTCTTATTTAAATTTAATAGCGCATCTGTAACTATAATTTATTAAAAATGCATTGGGGGTTTATCTCAAAATAGTAACTATATTTAATTATTGCCTTCTTTTTAGGGGCAAGGGGAAAAAAGGTCTAAATGCTGCTTCCAAAATTTGAATTAAATTATTTTCTTTTCATATTCTCCATAATTTATTTATATCGTGATATATTAAAATCAAAAACATTTTTTAAAAATTAGTTTAATGTATTATCACCCCTTTCAAGATGGCATGTAATAAGTCTTCCTATAATTATAATGTACAAATTTACATTCTCCTGGAATTGGGTTTGGATGTTATAGAAAATGCTAACTTGACTTCGTTTCATTGTATTTTAATGTCAAAATGTTTTACAAAAGGGATGAAACCTCATTGTGGGCTCACAAGCAAAGGGGTTTTAATAGTTAACTTTTTTTGTATGCCTAATGTATGGATGGCAGGCAATGCAATTTAAATTCAATAAATAACCAGAGAGAAAACTAACAACAATTATGTTTTGTTAGCATAACACCCCTCAAGATTTTTTCATTCAGCAAGAAAGAAGTAAAAGCAATGGGACCAAAGCCATCTCTAACAGTGGCAAACAAAAAGTTAGCATACCAATGTTCTAACATGCTTTATCTCACACCCAACTCTTCAGCTGTCCTATGGATGAACCCTGGCAATGTTAAGCTATTCTATTTAATTATGCTTGTATCCGTAATGTTTTCATACTTCCATTTCCATACACTTGTTAGTAACCCACCCTCCTACATACAAATTAGCTTTACTACCACCCTCTTAGTCTTAGTACATTTGTAATTTCTGGATGGCCCCTAATAAACTTAAATTTTATTTTATTTTAATCATATTGATCATCCCATTTTCACAAGTCTATTAAAATAAAAAAAAATGTATGTAGTGACTTTTACTGAATGTTTGTTTTTCATGTTCAATAAGTCATTTTTTAATTATTTGTTCAGGCAATGGTTCATCTATGGCATCCTCATTCCCAAGACACAAGTGGCATTCTCTGACCCAACACCAGACGGCTTAAATTTCTTCCAAAAATACATGGGAAGCACAACTTTCTTAGTTTATAAGTATAAGTCATAAGCTAAATGCTAAATAAAATAAACTCATGGGAGATAGTAGTTTTAGTTCCCAAGTATGTATATACCTTTTGTGTATATCACAAGCTCCACAATATCTTGTTACAATCCTCGCATGCTTCGTTTTGTTTTAATTTGAGTTACCGTTATCTTTCATGTTTCAATAAATTTTAAAATGATAAAAATGGGTACTCTACACAAATGATGTACATGTAATTGAATATATAGAAGATAGATCAATATCCTTTGCTGTGTGTATCTGGCAATATTATCATTACAAGTAATTCAAAAATCAGGTATATTCCAGAGAAACCTTTTTACATTTTGAAACCATTACAGCACAAATATCCATTTAAATGATCACTTCCAGACAGGATGTTAAATTAAACTCATTGTGATCATGTGTTAAAATTATCATGTTAATGATTAGTTAGTTAAAAATTTATTTTGAATCTGTCTGTAGATATGCAGTGAACTAGTATAACTTTCATTTAAATTTCATGCATGCAAAACCATATTCAGTGCCTTAATGGAACAGTCCATCATTTATAATTATAAACTTATGATTGGATGGGGCTTATCTTCTTATTTGACAATTTAATATTATGTGTTGATTGTTTGTCCAATTCAAATTTGTTCGCACCTTTAATTGATTTATAAGTAATTTTTTAACAATATACATATTTTGGATTGCAGTATTAAAATTAATCGCCATATTGGAATTTGAGCAATGTTGCAATCACTTAGCACATAGTTTTCATTCTAGGTACTTTGCATATTAAAATCATGCTAAAACTAAAAGATATTGTTGTTGTTTTTCCAATCTGGTACTGATGAAATTAAGGTTTTTAAGAGTAATAAGTAAAATTAAAAAGCTCATTTTAAAATTTACATTAATTTTACAATATTCCAAAGTTTTAATTTATAATTTTCTTTTCATTTTTTTTAAAATAAATGTTACAGAAAATTATAGGTAAATTTAATTTCATAAATATTTTATTTATTAATATTCGGGATTTTCATCCATGCATTGATTAATTTGATAATCAAATAAATTTGGTGTTTTATGGGCAATACATTTAATTAACATAACCCATTAATAAATAGTTTCTCAATTCTCCCAAATTGGTTGTATACCATTGTTACCCAGAATCATATGGGAAACAATATATTTTTTTTTTAAGTACAATATTAATTTTAAGCTATTCTTTCCAAATTACAATTGAAAGTTGTTTTTTTCTGAATATTTTATGTCAGTGGTTCCATATTAGGGTCCCATCTGAACACTATCTACTTAAGGGTTGTCAGTCAACTCAGCTAGCTATTTTTATTATTACAAGTGAAAATAACTTTGTTACCTGGCACAGTGTAAACTTTTGAATAAACCTTACAAAAATGTCTTTGTGTTTTTTTTTTTATTTTAAAGAAATTGTAATGAGTGTAAATTTAAAGTAATTGTTAAAAAGTGGAGATAAGATCAGTCTTGGTGGGATTGAAGTTACTCATGTTTTTGTCCCTGATTGGGAGAGGAGAGCAGATAAGTGGATGTGTAACAGGAAATAAAAGATTTTTGTCTTTTCTGTACGTAAAAACAATGGGGACACAGAGAATGATTTTTTTTAAAAAATATGTGACAGTGGTAACTATTGTCCCTAATACACGATGTGTAAGTGGGCCTTAATCCTCTGAAGTGCTGATCTAATTATGTTTCTGGCCAGGATCTTTGCCAGAAAAAGTCTTTTCAAGGGCCAAAAGTCTTAATCGGATAGAAATGGCAAAGAAGTTTGTAAAAGGGGAGGTGTAATCCTTGCATATAATTAAAAGGGAGAATGTAGCCAAGAAAATTAATGAACAATAATCTCAATGTCATCAGTTTGTAGAAATCGGGGAGATGTCCAGTATGTTTTTTCTTCTAGCACGGGTTCAAAATGTCCCAAGAACAAACATGGGTAGCTGGTTAATTTCTCATGGCAATGCCACTGATTTAAAGAAAAATTGGTCATTAAACTCATATAAGTTGAGGGTTAGATCCTATTCAGCTAACCCAGGTAGGCTGCCTCTCAAGAAAGTATTGGATATCAAGGAGGCTATTAATAAAAAAAAACATACATCAGGTATAAACCATGCTTTTTCATTGCATTGATCATATAAAACATTTTTATAGAGTAGTTGATGTAAGTGTATTAGAGATTTTTTTAATAGGGGACCAACAGTCGGATACAATCGGCCCACCAGGGTTGCCGTCCTTGTGTAATTCTGGAAAAGGTAAAATTAATTCCTAAAAAACAATGGTTTGAAACAAAAATTTTAGAAAGATAAAACTTTGTGAGATGTTCATAAAATACTTTAATACTGTTTTTTTTTCAATGTACAAAATTTCCTTGTTATCAGCAAGAGTAAATAACAGTGCAATAAGGCAGTTGTTTAATTTACAATGCCAGGAATGTTCAGTCAACATTTAGAGATTATTTATGATTAAAATATTTATAACTAACTCCCTGAAGGATAATTTATAGTATCTTATGTATTGTCATTTAAAAAAATTCACTGTTAAAGTACAAAAATGATAATGAATATAGTGTTCTTGGTAGGCATCAGCATCAGTGATGTGTCAATAAAAAATACTATTTATCAAAGCAAGCAAATTTATTTTTGAAAAATCTTAATAACCAGTTGAACACCTAATGAAGAGGGTATCTAAACAATGTTAATTAAATGCAATTTGTCCAAAAAAAAGGACGGATTAATTTTGTGACTTGTATAAAGAAAACAATCACTGAAAAATGAATATCTCAATGAGATTCAAATTAGCCATAAGAGAATAATGTTCAGAACCATCCAACTCCATCACTGTTATCTCTTCTTCTGCCACCTCTACCTCTTCCTCCCCCTCTTCCTCTTCCAGTAAAATCCCCTTCCTCTTCTCTTCTTGTCTTGAATGATGAGTATCTCTCAGCCATGGAGATTAACTCATCTGGAATATCCTGAGGAAAAAGTCGACAAATAATGAAGATGAATTTTCCAAGTAAACACATTCAAAATAATGAACATTTCATCTAGATAAGCTGCTAGCTTTTTGTCATGACACTGAAATGAAATCAATAATGCAGTAAACAAACAAGCTAATTCCTTGCGTAAAGAAATCAGTAACCTTAAATTTCCTGATCAGTGATCAGTAACCTTATACTACCTGATCAGTAACCTTAAATTACCTGATCTGCCTCTTCAAGTATGTTAATCAGATGCTGAGCACTCTTCCAGTCATTCCTGGTTACAAAAGTAATTCCTGTGCCGGAACGCCTGAGAATCAAAGACATGAAGATTTTTACCACTCAGAAAGTTTCTTATCAAACAAGTGGAGATGAATTTATATACATAATAAATGATACATAATAAATGTTTACTGTTACCAAGTATTTTACTTGGAACAATACAAAGTTTTCTGAACTACATTGAATGTTTCTCTGCATTTGGTCTGAGTAAATTTCATTCAATAAAATTAAATGAGTTAATTGTGGGTGGAAAAAAAGGTAACATGCATATGAATATTTTGGGAAAGAAAAAATCTATATAGATAATTCTCTACATGGTCCAACCATGCCAGATAAGAAGCTGCCTGACCTCTGACCCCACCGACCAATCAGATTGCAAAAAAGGTAGTTAACATTTAACATTTAGTTGAATTGAAGTCAATCACTATGTTCTTTCGGAACAAGAAAATAACATGTAATTCATAGTGTAATGGTTATAACATTCGCCTAACACGCGGAGGTCGCAGGTTCAATCCCCAGCTAAGACATTACGCTCACCATAACAAGCATATAAGTGGGAATAAGCTTGACGAATGACCTTTGTCAGGATATGCCAATTAGTTTATGGTTGGCAAGCTAGGGTGGTGCAGGGTTGGGGTGGCAAGTGGCTAACCACGATGCACATTTTTCTAGACCAACAATGAGTCTCAGTTATCCCCGCATCCGAGGTTCATTTACGTTGTTCTGATTTCATCGTGATGTAGTTTGAGTCTGTTCAACCCCCCCCCCCTTACCACTTTCTTTGCACTATCTATGAGCAAATCTGCGGCGTATGATACGCCGCTGGCATCTAGTTATGAAATAAATGAAAATTAAGAACCAAATGTTGATCCCAAATATTTACTGTATCGTATAGTCATTTCACATTTTTTAAAAAGTAGTTTGTG
>MUZC01002415.1:71099-86815 GCA_002072015.1 Radix auricularia | reverse complement strand
CCCCACACATTTTTTGTTATCAAACAAGTTACAATAAAAGATTTCATTAGGTTTAAAAAAAAATATTGAGCACTACCACATCCTATTATTCTTTGGAAATTTAAAAGGAGGTCCAAAAAATGGGTTGAAACTAGGGCTGCGGAAATTACTGATTAATTTCTCGATTAATCGGTAACAAATTTTACCGATTAAAATTATTTTAATCGATAAAATAGCAATTAAAATTAAAGAAAACGTTTTAATTTTTTTTTTGCTTTTTAATAAATAATTAATTATTAATAATTAATAATACTTTTGTTTTTTTACGTACAAATTTATCCATTTAAAAATAATGAATCGAAAATGTTCACTTTATAATAACCTGTTTATATGCACTATGATAAAAAATTTTAAAAAACACCATCTCTTTTTACTTAATAAACAATAACGAAATTTTAAATTCATTTACATTATATAGAACTAATTTTATTTTAAAATATCACCTAACAAAATTAAATTTTTTAAATTAAATTAAATTAAATACTTAAGTTATGGGCATTTTTGTTAAAATGCCCTAAAAAGGCACAAGATTTGATGGAAAACAACATAGTGAAAAAAGTAATTATGAGGTCTTAAAAAGTCATAACTTTTGAATCACTTGGAATAAAAAGATGTTTTACGTTTATATTTTTCAAATTAATTTGAAATTGTCATCCAAGTGCCTAAACTTAAATACGTGATTTAACTTATTTTTATTGCTATGTCTTAAAAATAACTCAACAAAACAAAAAAGTCAATTGCATGTTTTTATTTCTTCCCTTGAAATTTTCCGTTTAATGATGTCATAATCTTTATTTTTAGCTCTAACAAATTATCGATTAATTAATCGGTAATTTTTCAAAAGTTAACGATTAAATTAAATTTAATCGATAACAGCCCTAGTTGAAACCTATGACTATTAACGGGCAAGAGCTTAGGAAATAATGTGTTCAATGTCAGATTTGACCAGTAGTAACAAAAATATTTTTTAATACAAGTTCAACAAAGTTAATCATGAAGATTTTATAATTAGAAGAAGTGAGTTAGCATAACAATTTCACTATTACATCAGGAGTCACCAAAATTGAGATTGAAGATGGATGACACTAGTTAAGTGAAGATTTTTCTAAACATTAATATTTTTATTGTTATGGGGTTTAGATAAGTAAACAAACTTTCAGCTTAATTGAAAATCAGAAAAAAAGATCTTAATTTAGATGCAAAATTCCACCCAAAAAATTTATAAGGCATTTAATTCTAACTTGGAAATAAATGGCAACAATACTGGCATAGAAATAAGAGAGATAAAGATAGTTATCTTGTTCTATGAGCAAGAAGACACATATACCAAACCCCTTTCTTCCCATTGGTCTTTCGAGTGAGGAATGGGTTGCCTGAACAAATTAAGAACTAACTTCCACACTAACAACATTTAATAAACTCTAATAATAATAGAAATTAAAAACTAGTCTCAAACCATGGCTAAATGGGTATGACCCAATAATCTCGTGTTTAGAAGGAAAGTCTAAAACATAAAAGATAAGATACCAAACACAGCAAGTTAACTATAAGCATATGAAAATTAAAGAGTGTGTGACATAGGACATACCCAGCACGCCCAGTTCTCCCAATGCGATGTACATATTCTTCAATGTGACTTGGAAAATCATAATTGATTACATGTCTGGGAATAAAAATGAGATTAATTATTTCTTCCAGAATACTTGCATAGAGATTAGCACAAATAAGTTTATGAAAAATGTTGTAAACATGTAAAAATTTATTAATTCATGTGACAGCCTTTTATTTGTCCCTTTTATAAGTGCACAAATATCTTATATTAAAAAACTAAATAATATTTTTCAGCGCTTTGAAGTCACCACTGATACCTTATCCATAACATTAAAAATGTAGCTGAAATTATGTGATTTATTACATATGAACTTACGTAATATCCTTCACGTCTAAACCACGAGATGCAACATCTGTAGCAACTAAGATACGCACAGTGCCATTTTTGAATTCCTCTAAAGCTGTCTCACGATCACATTGCTCTCTGTGACAAAAAGTTTTTTGTACTGTTAACAAATACTTTGCCTATGACTACTGAAGCCAGATAATAGATTTTTCTGCTATGCCACTAAATAAAATTGTTAACTTTATTAAATTTAAGTGATATAGTCTAGGATTCTAAAAATGAAAGAAATTTTTATTTTCATACATACCAGGGATTAAGTTAATAAATGATAAAGTAGTAATTACCTAGCACCGTGGATACATTGACACATGATATTGTTCATGGCTAAGTCACTGGATACATCATCTGCACTGCAAAAATGTATTGAACAATTTAATGAAATCTACATTATTAATGGTTTTAGCATTGGCTTGGAAGATTAAACAGTGTTCTTGTAATAATTATTGCCAAATTAAAAGCTAATGAACTTATTTTCTATATTAGGTTTAGTGCTATACATGAAAAAATAAATAATTTTTTATAACAGCATACTCCAAATTCTTATTTTTTTAAAATGTGAATATGGAAAGACCAGGCACAAAATGTCCAACAAGCATGTATTTTAATATGCGCCAACAGTAAAGATAACCAGGTAACAAATCTTACAAAAATTAAACAAATCAAATTTATAAAATTACATACATGATTTTCTTGCCTACAAAGACTATAACCTTTTCATCAGGTGACATCTGGGAAATGAAATCTAAAAGCTGAAAATAAACACAAAAAAACATTTCTGGTGAGGACCTAACTAGAATTTAATCTTTTAACTCTTAAAAGTCGCAAAGCGTTGTAATGCGTCCCTGCCCGCTATCCCCAAAGCGTCCCTAGATACCACTCTCATTAGAAATGAGATCTTGGAAAGTAAAAACTCTTCAATGCTTGAAAAATTATGTATTCAACTTCAGGCAATGGCTGCTGTTGCCCGCATTAGTGTTATCGCTCGATTCGCGATGTTTTTTGGTAGTTGCTTTTTTGAAGAAGCGATTTTTCTATACTTTATTATAAATATTATAGTACTAAACTACAGGTAAATATAGTATCTAACTCAAAACAGTGTTTTGGATGTGTAAAATAACCATTCTTTGCCTAAAAAATGAAGTCAGTATGACAATAATATTATTAATGGATTTTACGCAATTTTTTAAATTTCATAACCAGTTGATTGTAATACGGGAAATCCTTACGGCTACAGGAATGAGGTGGAAGATTATTGAAAACCTTATGCAACTTTAAGAGTTAAATCAGTTCTTAGTGTTTTACCCTTATTGAAATAGTCTCTTTGTTAATTTCAGACAATTAATTCCTCTTACCAAACTTTTCTTATCCTCCTCTTCCACAATTTCTACTATCTGTTTAACACTGTGAACTGCCTGTAGAGCAAAAAAAAAATGTGGTAAATATTCTTTTATGTATCCTGTCTGCATAATTACTGTAAGTAGAACTAAAACCAACACACTAAAATCATTCCAAACCCTAAATAAAATTCAAGACTTGATTCAAACCATTGATAAGCATAAGAAGGGGCATCTGTGCCATGTAGTTAAGATAAAATACATGAACAGACCATTTAATAGTATCTTGAAAAATTATTTTAAAAAGGGAACCTTTAAAATTTTTAATAATAATAAAAATGATTTTAAAAATCTGGGTACAATTAATAATAAGCAAGTAAATGGAAAAGACAACAGGGTAAGGGTTAGCCTCATAGGACGTAACAGTTAGGCTAATAAATATTCTTTCAGGCTAACCCTTACCCTATTTACATCTTTTCCATTTACTTATTTATAAGCCTGATTGCAGTCTCACCCCAATTTTGTTCACTATTAATAAGCATAAGCTCAGAGATTTTAAGTTTTCAACATGCTTAAGGATGAGCGAGCATGAACACTTGACAAAAAGAGGAGGTGGGAGTAAAAACAATAATAATATAACTATAGAAGAGCTTCTAATAAAATCTGAACCTACAGCAAGATCTAAGGTTCCAACAAAAACTTTATAAGGTTCTTTCATGTATCTATCAGCCAAAGCCTGGACACCCGGTGGCCAAGTAGCACTGAAAGCAATTTTAAGAATATGGTTTATGCAACTAACATATCCAAAGTTTACTTTCATTAAATATTAAACTGAAAATTTTTTTTAAAGCATTTGTTTTTAACCGGTTTTTAGAGTGCACTAGCAAATATTAATAATGGACGTAACAAAAAGAGTTAGATGCCTAAAAAACAAACTTTTTATTACCTTGTCATTACAGTTTGTCTATCTGGTCTGATATCTAGCATAACTTTTTTTATTTCCAGCTCAAAACCTAGATCCAACATTCTGTCAGCTTCATCCATCACCTAGGATGAAAAAAACACATTACCAACAAGAGAAAAACAGTCACAGAATCTCCAGTACTTAAGTTGAGTCAGGATAGAACAAACTTCATCTTCCAGTGTAGGGTTTTTAACTTTTTAAAATAACACTCAGGGGCCAAATTAATGTAAGAGACTGACAATACTGAGGAAAACTAAATGATTTCTTTTGCAAACTGAACATATTTGAAGATGAAAAAAGATATCAATTAAAAAGGCCACTAGTTGGTGGGAATTGAGGAATGGGCAAAAGTTTGAGGACTCTGGCCTAGATTGTTTATGATTGAATAACCTTAAAGACACACAAAAAAACCTACCAGATAGGTTACATGTTTCACATCAATGATACCATTGTTCATAAAATCATTGAGACGGCCTGGAGTTGCCACTACTATTTCAATCCCTTTCTTTACTCGCTGCAATTGATCCCTCCGGTTGCCACCACCATACACACAAATACTGTGTAGTATTACAACAAGAAACGTAAATCATGAGTAAAAGCTTAGAGTTTAAGTTGAAATCCCTCCTCAAATAATTCAAATCAATAATATTTTCTTGAAAAATCAATTATAGCTCAGCTTTATTAAGCTTTTCACAAAATTACTATCTAATTTTTATTATGTACATGAGAACATTTGTGGCTTGCACAAAAAAGAGTTAAATAGTTACAATTACACAAGAGCCTCATTTTTAAATCCTTCATATTGACCGTGCATGCATGCTTGCTTGCAGAAATAGCTTTGAATCGATTTTTAACCCACTTTCTCGTAAGCTAGCGAGCTGAAATTTTGCAGGCAGATTCATGCCGATGGACAGTAATTGAATTTTAAATTATTTTATTTATCTATATGTATCATGTTAATTTTTTTAGATACAGTGTTGTGGTGCGTTTTATGTTCAACAAGCTTTCATGTCGTGCAATAATGTGAGCATTACATTGACATTACTTTTTAAAAATATAATCACGATCGGTGGGCATTATATTAAACACTAAACACATTTTACGAGACATAAATAAAATTTTGTATTTTCAGATTGTTTAGCCCTGCTTATTATAATGAACATCCTTTAGTTATGTCTCATATATAAAGGATTTATAGTGAAAACTTGGGTTTTTTTTTTTAATATGAATTATCACCTGCGTATACCCATGTAATTGATCTTGTTAATTTCAGTTTCAATCTGTTGTGCCAGCTCTCTTGTGGGTGACAGAATCAAAGCTGAAGGTCCAACACGATCTTTCATGGGGCTGAAACAAATTGTATAAAATGACTCAAAAAAATTGTTTAAAATTGTGCACTTCTTTTAACAGGCATTAAAGTCTTTTTTTTATTTACATAATATTAATAATTGTACAGGCAGAGCACTTACATTGGTTGTTTTTGAATATGGATCAAAGCAGGCAGGAGAAAGGCTAGAGTTTTCCCAGTTCCAGTCTGTAAACATTTTTAAAAAATTAAGTAATTTGCAAAAGAAATGAATAAGAGTAGAAAATGTTCTCATTTATGACCCCCAAAAATTAACAATTAAATAGAAGGTTTATTAACACCAGTAAGTTAGAGGCTCAATAGAAGAAATTATATTGTTTTCATAATATATCCTTACAGGAAACCCAAACCACCTTCTCATCCCCCAAAATAAATTTAGTTATTTCATTTTCATGGAACTGCACTGTGTCCTGCATATTTTCATGGAACTGTCTAATAATGGCGAGTAGATGTGAGTGTGTGTGTGTGTGTGTGGGGGGGGGGGGAGCCAACTTTTTCCAGGATTTGAAATACTCCGCTTCGTCTGACTAAATCAAAGGCTTTCGTAAGATCCACAAAGGCAATGTGTAGTGGCATCTGCTACTTTCAGCATTTTTCCTGTAGCTGCTGTATGGAGTCTATGGTAGACTGACCAGTCCGGAAACCACACTGAGATTCTGGATAAGCTTGGGGGGCTTAACTTGTTTAATCAGCTAAATCATGTTAGTATGACATGGGCATGTTTGATGGAGCTACGTTAGAAGCCTTTCCAGTCAGCAGCGGATTTTAACAAGGTTGTGTACTTGCACCAGCACTGTTCGCAATATTCTTTTCTGTACTGCTTCAATAAGCATTCAAGGATAGCAGTGATGGAATCTGGTAACACACCAGAGCTGATGGAGGACTTTTCAACACCACTTGCCTCTGAGCCAAAACAAAAATGACAGATGTCCTAATTCGTGAGCTACTTTTTGCCAATTATGCGGCACTGATAACACACACAGAAACTGGTTTGCAACAACTCGTATTAAGCTTCTCCAACACCTGCAAAGAATTAGGTCTATAAATCAGCTTTAAAAAGACAAATATCATGGCCCAAAACACATGTTCTCTCCTCCTAACAACAATATTGACAATCAGAACTTGGAGGTTGTGGACAGCTTCTCCTACTTGGGGTCCAAGGTCTCCAATTCACTGTCCATCAAGGATTAAATATGCAGAAGAATTGGCAAGGATACTTCACTGATTGCAAGGGCTCAAAAGTAAGTACATATATCATACAATGGAAATGTAAGAAAGAAGCATTAGACAAATGCATCAAGAGAGCTTAAATCCTTATTTGTCTTTGGCAGGAATGAACAGTTCCAGTGTTGTTTTATTGCTGCAATGAGCATACCTGAATTATTCCAGTCTAGGAAGGAGAGGCATATTCCAGTTGCAGTTTATGCCCATTCTTGGTAAATTGGTCCCACACTGAAAATGTGTAATCAATCTAGAAGACGTCGGACAGAGGATTCATATGTTCTTTCTATTACACTAGATTTTACGATCCTTAAAGCTCATTTCTGGAACCACAGGGTTTGTTTGTTGCATACATGTAAAATATAAAGGATATTGAAGGGAATATTTATGGACTAATAACTATTCCATATTCAATTTTTCATTTAATTATGAGAACAGCGATTCACTCAGTCATGTTTTTGGGCAAATGTAATACGTTTAAGTATAATACTAGGGGCTGGCTAAATATGATTTTTTTAAAAACAATTTTTCCGATCCAGATAGTTTGGTGGCCCTAATATTTGCCGGATCCGAATATCTTCACATTCAAGTGTAAAAGCTAAGGGGATGTACTTGACTACTTTTTTTTTTAGTATTTAATACTATTTATTAAAATATTTATTATCCAACATATGAAGAGTATCTGGTATCTAAAATAAAAAGATGACATTGTCAACGAAGAACATTTTACAATGAATTGAATGAACCAACTTGAACAAAGTTCAGCGAACTGTGTATTGTTACCAAGCGAACAGTGTTATACTGAGTGCGTAGTGTGCACCAAGCGAATAGTGTTGTACTGAGTGTGTAGTGTGGTGTACAAGAAGTTGTGATTTAGAGCCATAATAAAAACTGTTATGTTATTCAGACGATAAAGCTTAATATTGTCGGGAATTTAGGGCGGTTAGGGGGCTAGAGTATGTTTGGTCTTTGAGGTGCCGCAGGACTACCGGGCGAGTCCAGGTGGCCAGAGCCGCGGGACTACCGGGCGAGTCCAGGGGGCCAGAGGTGCGAACTTGGGAATCAAAGGACATAGGAACTGCGAACGAGGCTTTGAAGACGGGAGCTGTAGGTAGATGACAGGAGCCGACGAGGAAAGGGGGGGATTACTGACCATGACGGGGTACACCCACCTACCCCCGTCTTATCAAGGGGAGGTACAATTTGATTGACAGTTGAAAGGGAGGAGGCGGAGTTTGAGAGAATAAGAACGCTCAAACTGAGACACGTAGGGGGACACACGGAGAAACACACACGTAGAGAGAAGGAGTAGGACGGATAGGGAGATAGACGCAAGTGTTAGAGAGAAGTTAGAATAATATAGTTAATGAAGTAAGGAAATAAAAAGAGATTTAGTTGTTCTTAAGTGATAAGTTTATCAACTTATTAATATTAATTTAATTTCAAATAATTCTTTACTACATTTGATATCCGGATCTGCCATAAGTATTTGCCGAATCTGGATATTGGCAGAAATCTGAATATCTGGACATTATACCTTTCTTAACACCAACCAATGGCTTTTTGTGAACAATATATTATTACATAATTGTAGAGTTTATCAAGCTATAAAAACAAACCTGTGCTATACCAATCATATCCTTCCCTTGTAAAAGGATTGGCCAGGCTTGACACTGAAAGTTATTTATAGAAACAATATCTTTTTAGTATGAAATATATATTAGACAAATTAGACATTTAGAGTGTTTGTTTCTGCAAAAACGTTAAGATACAGAATTTTAATGGCTACCAATAGAATATGTGGAAAAAAAAAAGATTAATAAAATCAGGAAAAATTATAAATAATAATTGAATATCATCCTGACCTAGCAATTTAACTTCATTATTTAGGACTGTTCAGACATTTGTGAGGATGTTGTTTTTTTTTTTTAAACAAATAATAATAGGAATAATATTCATAAAACAAAGCATTAAAAATTGAATTTATCAAGGTATGTTAAAATTCAACCCTAAACTAGATCAGCATACCTGAATAGGAGAAGGTTCTACAAAGTTTTGTTTGTAAACTTCTTCAAGAATGAGAGCTACATGAAGAAGTTTAATTTCAGTTAATTAACAAACAATCTGGTTAAATATTTTTAAAAAACATAATTTAAAATAATAATATGCAACATGAACTTTATTACAGGTTTAAACAATGTTGCAAGTATTTTAAAATCAAAACCAACGGAGGCCAATATAGGGCTCACGAGCCGCATGCGCTCTTCTGCGTTCATATTGCGGCTCATGTACAACTTATCTTATCTTATATGTTACAGACATATCTTCTGTACAGAAGAAAGATATGAAAGATATGTTACAAGGATTACTGGAAGATTTCCAAGCCATGTTTAATGACCCTGATGCTCAATGATCCTCTCAACAATTTTTTGTATAATTTAAATGGCTCTCAATTACTACAGGTCTGATCACCGCTGGTATGAACTAATAAATTACTATAACAATAAAATTTTGTAATAACTGATCATTCAAATTCAATGGGAAAGGTAGTGATTAGAGTAGGAAAAGAAATTATTCCCATATGCCCACAACTGGCTCTAACTCTTTAAAAGAAGATTAAAAGAGCTTACGGTAATTATGATATGCATCTTCAAATGTTCTTATTGGATTAGGAACAATGCCATCCTCAGGAGCATCAACAATAATATTGTTCTTCTCTTTCCTTAAGTAAAATTTCAAATCAGAGAGAAAGCGTAAAATTAGTAATGTTCCCTATGAGCATGTTATTAGATAATTGATGGACGGCGGCCATTTGCACTACATTCTATCTAAATTAAATATTTTTTATAGTTTAAAAATTTGAAAATATTTAAATCCATTGAAATGAATATTTAGGAAAAAGTTCTTGTTATAGCTTTGTTAAAAGATATATTCACATTTCTCAGATCACTCGGTGATGAGAAATTTTTTTCAGTCTACTAAATTCTTATTCAGGATCCCCTAAATAGATAATATATTTTATAAAAATTGATCCATATTCTTGAAAAATAATTGGACCATTTTAATTATCTGCAACATTAATTGATTTTAATATATCCATATAGCTAATTAACCAACCTCTTGTTACTTATTTATAATTTATTGTATTTCTACCATTCCACAACTTGTAATTAACATATCAAACTGTCAACTGTTTGTGGCCACCTCTCATTCATAATACTGTACTTATAATCGAACGATTCTTAAATTATCTTTACAAGTAGATTATTATAACTGAGGATAATGTTAAAAAACATGCCAAAACTGAAGCAAGTAATACCATGTATTTTAATACAAAAATATTGTTAAATGTGCCTATCCCTTATTACTGATGTAAGTATTAAGAGACTTCTGCTTAACAAAACCCTATCATTATTTAAATATTTTAATGAGCTGAGAGTTGTGATTTCAGGTGTTATGTAAGCAGTATCAGTCATGTTTGATAAGAATTACCTGTACCAGTACTTGTATGTAATGGGCTGATTTATTTTAATACTCAAAAAGTTTAATTGTAATGACCAGTTATCAATTTCAGTTTTACGTTTTATACTTTTCCATTCTGTCTCTTTTATTATCATTTAAATAACTGACTAGCATACTCGTAATGGAGTATTTTGATTAAACTAACCTTAATCGTTTGACTTCTTCATGAGACATTTCAGCCACCTCTGATACTTCTTGGTAGAAATTCTTGACTATAGGTGGTAAGCCTAAAATACCAAATTTAAACAATATTGTCAATAAGATTTATGGAATTGTAATTGTGAAAATGGAAGAAAAAAAATCTAACTTAAGAATAAAAATTATACATCAATCTATAATGATAGAGTAATCCTTAAAAAATTAAACAAAATGGTAAGGTAGTTTGTACATACAAAAATCAACTGAAATAAATTTTGCCTCAGCATTAAAATTTGAAAAATATGTGGTAGTTTTGGATTCCATTCATATGTAATCAGCGATTTTTATATAAGTTTAAGATAAATCATCCATCCATCTGTGCAAATTGAAGGGGCAGCTCAGACACTAAAAGTGACATAACTACTCTCTTTAATAACTGCTCCCCAGTAGTTGGCAAATGAAATGTGTACTTTCAAAATTGCATCGGTGTAGTAGTAGCCATGAATAGGAGTATTTTCATGGTGGTTGCACAAAAAGCAATAGAAATATTAAAGCAAGTCAACAAGAGGAATGTGGACAGGACTGACAAATTTGCTCAAAAGGTTCAAAAATGGTAAAATGGGTCAAAGAAAACACTTAAAAATCAAGACTATGATGCGATAAGGAGGAGGCACATGATGCGATAAGAAGGAGGCTAAGTACAAAAATCTACTGCAGGCCTAAGTATTATTTCTTCAACTTTGATTTTGTACATTCATTCAAGCAAAGGTTAATTATAAATACAATAAATAATCTCAAATCTGTATTATCTATTTAAAAATTGTTTAAATTTGTTGGTTGGTATACAACCTTTGGAATACAACCTGTTTTACATCAATTGCTACCAAACAATGAATGACTCATGCAATTGGAATAACTGTAAACTGTCATGTGATTTTGTGTTTTTCTTGTAAATTATTAGAAATTTCACTCACCAATAGTTCTGGATTATAATTATAAGAAAGTTAATGAGAAGAGCCAAGCAATGGAAAAAAAATGGTTATAACCACTTTGGAGGTAAAAAGAGAGATTGTTGTAAAGGATGAAAGAAGCATGCATGTAAGAGTATGGGACTTAGTTACAGCATACAATATGCTGAGAGCAATGATTTCTATGATTGGGGCAAACAAAGATGTTACTAAATTAGCAAATGTTACGAAGGGGGTGAAATCAATGACTAATCAAAAATCGGGAACCATAGAGTATGCTGAAAAATTTCCTTTAAAAATTAAAAAAAATTGTCTGTGTTCTGTTTATTTAAGTTTAAGTAATTTAGTATTAAGCAGTGCTTAAATTATTTTATAAAACCACTTAAAAAAAATGTATAACATGTAATTAACAATATGAGTTTCTTTTTATTCATAGGAACGGATTAATCATTTTCCCTCTATTTCTTATGGGCAAAATAAGTTTGGTGTACGTCCAAATTGGTTCCCATCCAAGGGCCTGGAACAGTTTAAGGATGTTTACCGAGGTACCACTTTACATTCAAAATTTTCTTCTTTCTAAATACCTGTAACCATGCACAAACAGGTTAAGAACTCCTTATCTATTAGATAATGAAAATTATTGATATCTGCACCCATTTGACTAATTAGATTACTAATACTAATACATTACCTTCAAACCTTCGATTTTCATATTCTTTTTGCTCCTGCCTTAGAGAATTCCAATCAATTGGGGCAGGCGATTTCCATTCTGACTCTTCTTTCTTTGATGAAGAATTTACTGTCATAAAAAATATACATTTTTTATCAATTACTTGCTAGTTAGATAAGAAACAGCCACCAATAGCGCAACAGTACTACTACTTCTACTGGTAGTTTCAATCCAATAGTTAAGAGGTTTACATTTTCAAGCATACTTTTTAATTTTATTATAATTTAATTAATGGCCGATTACTACCCTGCTACTTCCCTGCTTATTTTAAATGAGTTCAATGAAATACTATCCAAATTAAAATTAAACATAAATCTTGATTTTAAATTAGACAGATCTGAAATTGTTTGCCCCTCCAAATGCTGAATTAATTTAGAATCAATCAAAACAGCTTCCTAAAAACGAAGGCATGTCATTATGAATAACTTTGTCCTTAATTTCACTTTAGCAGGTGAATTAGTATTAGACCATAGGAAAAAAAATGATAATAAATTAATGATTGCTGCAATACTTTTAGAACTTCTATTTTGTGTTTTGAGATAGGACATTGTTGATCCAGCACAATAATCAATAATGTGAATGTGTCTGGGAAACATTCAGAAAACAGAAATGAAGTCAGATGCCAAAGCACCGACAGTGAAATTAGTGGTAAAGTGGCCACTAGTGCAAAAGCAAACCATCCCTACCTGAAAATGACCCAAAAGGGAGTGAATAAGTTGAAAATTGAATAAGATGACAAAGGATTATGATTAAGTACCACAACTGTTGGCATGTGTGGGTTTCACCCATGGTCTTACATCACAGTATGGTAATCACATTTTTAAAATAATTTTTTGTACAATTTATTTAACAAAATTTAGTAAAAGTAGCAGTACTTTATTAGCAATATTAGAGTACTATAATTAAACTACTGAGAAGTTTCACAGCAAACATTTTTAAAAAAATGAAATTGTTCACACTTGAGATTTAAGAATTTATTTTTTTTAAATCTGAAACACTAGATTAATTAAATAGGGATTTTTCATACTTTTTTAATTCCAGTAGATCTCATGTAAGTAATACAAGTGCTTAATTCCAGTAGATCTCATGTAAGTAATACAAGTGCATCAAAATATTGGAAGTTCCTACTATTAACTATTACTATTAAGCCATGCATGATGTAAAAAAAATTAATCTTGCAAGGTTTCAGACAAAACAACTTACAAGCTGTCTTTTATTCTGAAACAGATAAATCCATAGAAAAAAAAAATAGGTACTGACAACTCAGGGTGTATGTGAAGTATGTGCCATCCAAATCCAGTACACAAAGCAATTTTCAAATGAATTCATTTCCTTGACAAGCAGCAACTGTGAAGTGGTAGTACATGTACTTTACCAAGCACAGAGCACCAGTAGGACAAGCAGACATGACCGCATCCAGCCCAAAACCAACAACCCCTGGCAGGCAATCTCGAAGTCTTGGTAATGAGTAAGACAAACGATTACGGTCACTGTATGTACTGTTCCTAGACAGAGCCTAATAATTATATGCAATGTCAATGATGAAATCCAAAGTTGACAGTTTGCCCCACCCCACTAGCAAGCTGGATACTGGTTAAAGTCCCAGTAAGGATTAGCAAAACGTGCCTTGAAGAACTTAGCAGGTGCCAGCTTTAAGAAAACTTTCCAGTTCCAGTGTTGGTAACACTGTAGGTAGGCCCTTGATGATCCACCGCATTTAAAGGCGGGGGGGGGGGAGCGCGCTTTCCAAGAAGACCCATGAAGAGCACTAGCCTTGGGGCTGCTGACTTTCTTCCACTTAAAGACTCATTGACAAGTTTAGTGCAAAATACAAATAAACCTTATGCCTATTGAATTTTAATTGTATACTTGTTTAATTATTTATACTCGAAGGTCGTGCCACTGCTATCCAAATGCTTTGCAGCTGATAAGTTTGCACTATATAAATTATAATATAATGACATTTTTCGGCTTTTATTTTTATCAGAGTCAATCACTGTGCTGGTCAGATGTCATGTACTCTCCATTAGTAATGGCATTACCCTCCCCACACCTTGTTTTGGACCATTCATGTATTCTTCATCAATAACAGCTATATTATAGCTGTTACACTGTTAGTATAGAAATAATTAACAATTATTTAAAATTCAAAAATTCATGTATAATTATAGTTTTCTTCTTAAATAAAATGAATGTCATTTGTCATGGCTTGCGAAACTCACTTTGGTAATTGTACTTACTTAGAATTCTCATTTCAGTTTTACTTTAGTGCAGCATATCCTCTTTACAGTTCACAAATTATGAATGTGAAATCAGCAAAATAAATCACACTTAATATCATTCTTTACTTATGTGTTATTTTAAATCTTTGATCAGTCATAATCATAATAAAATGTTGAGTCATTTTATTTTTATTAGGGCTGTTATCGATTAAATTAAATTTAATAGTTAACTTTTGAAAAATTACCGATTAATTAATCGATAATTTTTAAAGCTAAAATAAAGATGTATGACATCATTAAACTGAAAATTTCAAGGGAAGTAATAGTAACAGGCAATTGATTTTTTAAAAGTTATTTTTCAAATACAGCAATAAAAATAAGTTAAATAATGTATTAAAGTTAAGGCACTTGGATGAAAATTTACAATTAATTTTAAAATATAAAAGTAATTCAGCTGTATAGAAATTGACAAAAACATTAAGATCACCTTTTTGACCCAAGTGGTTCAAAAGTTATGATTTTTTTCTAAGATCACTTTTTTCACTATGTTGTTTTCATTCACATTTAGGGCATTCTGTGAAATGCCTATAACTAAGTATTTAAATTTATTTAATTTAAAATATATAATTTTAATACTGTTAGGAGATATAAATATATTTAAATATAAGTAGTTCAATATAATATCAATGAGTTAAAAACTTTTTTTATTGTTAATTAAAAACAATGTTATTCTATATCATCATCCCTTTAAACAGGTTATTTTGAAGTTTACACCCCTAGAATTTTCAATGACAATGAAGAATTTTGTACTTCAACAAAAAAAAATAATAAATAAATAATTATTAATAATTTATTAATAAATCGAAAAGGAATTTTAAAACATTGCTTTAATTTTAATCAATATTTTATCGATTAAAATAATTTTAATCGATAAAGAAATTTACCGATTAATCGAGAAATTAATCGGTAATTTCCGCAGCCCTAATTTTTATCATTGTTAACCCTTGACTGTTTCTAGTGTTACAGTTGGTAATTATTCAATATATTGGTAAAAATTTAATGATCAGATACCTGTACTGTATCTAACTTGCAAAACTTAAATCTTCCTAAAATTATATAATAAAATTCACAAGCTGGTTATAGTTACATTAATATTCATAGCAAGAGCAAATTGCTGGTGATTGCAATTAGCAAACTCAAACTATATTGAATTATAATTAAATTATAATGCAAAAAAAAAAAAAAAAGGATTGTT
>MUZC01002415.1:5679-23068 GCA_002072015.1 Radix auricularia | reverse complement strand
CTGTTATGATCAATGACTGTTTTGATCAATGACTGTTTTGATCAATGACTGTTTTGATCAATGACTGTTTTGATCAATGACTGTTTTGATCAATGACTGTTTTGATCAATGACTGTTTTGATCAATGACTGTTTTGATCAATGACTGTTTTGATCAATGACTGTTTTGATCAATGACTGTTTTGATCAATGACACGCAGCTTCGTTCAGTAGCAAATTTAATCAATAGCAGGCAGCAACAATGACTTTACCGCTCGCCTTTTCCACAAAGGACATTACAACCAGCAAGTGGATAAGAGGATATTTTTCTGTTTAAAGAAAGGTAATAATAAATAACTTCTGTAAAGAGCTTACACCCGCCAAGTATAATTTGAGTGCCAAGTACACAATGCAGAGATAAGGAATTAAGGCCCTAGGCAGAGGCCCTGAGGCCCTGAGTCCGGGTTACCGGTTCAACCCCGAAAGCTGAGCTAATAAAAGATTAATAAATCTTTCATCGGCGACCTACTTAAAGATAAATGCCTGGGCCGTACAACCCCCACTAAGTCAAGGCAGCGGGCGCTATCAGCCAACACCTTCGTTTGACTGACAAGAAACAAGCCGGCCACGGCGTTGTGTGTTTGCAGGATCTTTGGGGCAAAACACAATTGGCGGCTTTTTGGGTGTTAATCTCTACATCAACTCTGCCCTTGTCCTTATCACCTTATCATGGGTGGGCAATGTTCCTGTCTAGCTTGAAATGTTGCCAGCTTATCGCAGGTAATGGTGTTTTATTAACTGTAGCAATAATTGTCGAAATCGTAAGAAATAGGCGTAAGTATTTCCGGGTATTGTATTGTTGAATCAATCAAATAAAAATGTATGAGAAAGTGGGACCTGGGAAATTAGAATAATCTCAGAAAAGGAGGTGGGAGGTTAAAGGTAAAGGTTAAATGGATAACGAATGACGGCGGAAATTTTCTATGGTTTGCGAGTATTTTAATACTAAGTAAGAAGTAAAAGAAGACTAGAAAAATTTACGATGAAACAAAAAAAAAAAAAGAAAGGAACGAACGGTAAATGAGATTGAGGAAAATCTTACCAGTGTGGGGAAAGTGTGCAAAAGGGGGGGGGGGGGGAACAAGGTGAACAAAGAGAGAGCGAAATCATGTTGCGACGAGATTCTAACGCTCAAGGTTTAATCGTCTTATTATTAGCTTTAAGATCACACGCTTAAACCCTGGTACGAGTTTATTTTCTACTATAGCAAGCAGTAGTAGAGGACACGTAACATTAACACGTATGACTTGTTTAGGGAGTCTTTTTTGCAAGATATAAAACATAAAGTCAAGTTTGTACATTCATAAATGGTGTAAGTGTAATGGATATTTTTTTTAATGTAGACCCTTACCCGTATTGTAAACATACACATAGGGGCCAGTATATGAGTTTACATATAATCAATCTGTATGTATGTTGTGGACCCTTTCTGGTGGGTCACCTGTCATATAAAAAATAACATAGAGGCGAGGCCTGCATAAATGAGTGTAATGGATTACTTGTTAACATTGGGGACCACTGGATTAGTGGGACAATACCTTTACTGCTCTCATGTAGATCAACCATCACCCCACCCTCTCGCAATCCCTGCTGAATACCCCCCCTCCCAACTGGTCTCATTAACACGGGAAAGGGGTGGAGAAGGGGTGGGGTAGTGTTTGTTTTTGTCCTTGTATCCAGAGGCATCGTTGACTCCCCTAACAAAAATTTAGTTTCTTCTAGAGGGGCGGCCAAAATAAATATGTTTGGCCACCCCCCATGGGGGCCCTAAACCAAGCAACACAACTCCCTATCCTAAGTTTATTTTCACAAGCCGTATACAACCAACTGAGCTTACGACATAGCTTATGTCGTCCCCTTTTTATTTAAACATTTTTCTTTTTTAAAAAACGAAACAAAACACACACACACATACACACACACACACAAAAACACAAAACTAAAATGTTAATATTAACGATAACCTACCTGAATAGAAATCCGGTAGTTTGCAGTGATTTCCCCTGACATAATAGATCAAACAAGGGTGGTTACCGGGTAGCTCTCCTGTCTGTTTACCCGAGGTACACACACTAACACAAATATACACAGGCCGGGGTAAAAGAGTTACAAGTCTCTTAATGCTGGTTATCTGTTGATTCGCTCTATCTTAGGGCTAAGCAGGGGTGAAATGGAAAAAATTCGTCCGTAATAACAGAACAGCTGTTTCAGCAAGTGGCCGTGGTTGGGCGCGGAGGGGGGGGGTAGTTTAGGACAAGAGGTGGTGTATGAGTGAGAGTAGAAGGGGAAGTTGGAGGAAGGAGGCGGGAGGGTAAGGCTATTCTTCGTAAATAACCTAGGCACATACGAAATCCGTTCGCCACGATTATGGGTGATCCACCGAGAGAGATAATTGCTGGTGATTCGTTGTTGTGGTTGAAAAAAAGGTGGTGGGGGGGGGGGGGGGGAGAGGATTTTGGCCGTCCCTTAGGAAATGTAGTCAAAGGGAGATAATCCAAGATTTTACAAGGTAGGTCAAAAAGGGGAAGCAAATCGATAATTCTGTCACAGCGAGAAAATAACCGGACCGTCAGAGCCACTCAATCACAATAAACTGTGTGAGTGTGTAAAGGGGTGGGGTGGGCGGTAAGATTTATTTCCTGAGTTCGTACAGATGTATGACGAAATGATACAAATATTGTTAAAAGGTCGCGAAACAGTTATTTCAAATCAGTTATACGAGCTCACGACACTGTGCTCATCATCTCAATGGCGTCCATAGCAACGTGTTAAATCCAGAATGCTGCAACAGTTTGCATATGTTTTTGTATGTAGTCTATATTTACTCAATCACAAGACATAGTTTTATGTTTGGTATAAAAGATATGCACACACACACACAAAAAGGTTTTAAAATCTAAAAAACAACAAACAAAAGTCTGCCACATCCAGAGAAGCCTTTACTGGAAGATCAACTAATTTTACTCAACTTAATCAACGCGTGACGTCAGAATAGCGCGCGGATTTATTTCAAAAACTTTCACCGAGGCACCACACGGAAACAAATCTTTAAAAGCTGTCAACAGAAGCGGGCGGCGCCCTGGTATCGATTCATCCCCGGGTGATGTTGTTGCTGTTGTTATAAATCAACGCCTTCCGTCTCTAGGCGAGCCGTATACAAATTAAAATGTTGGAAAGCTAAACAGACCCCAACAACATGAGTAGCAAGCGAAGATAGCCCTACACTAAAGGGTTTGGAATCAATAGGCAGTTCGGTAAATAATTGTCTCCGAGCACTCAACCCTCTTCCTCCCTTCTCCCCCCACCCACCCCCACTCAACCATCGCCTCCTCCTTCCCCCCACGGCACGCGCAAGTAGAGCTCAACTCCCGCCTACAGCCGAGGGAAGCGGACGGTTCGGAAAGAATTAAAATGTCAACAGTCACTCGTCTGTGGTCAGTGAATAATGTCCAGTTCTAAACGCCACCACCGGGCACAGACGTTTAGCCTGTTGCCTGGACAGATAAAAAAAAAAAAAAAAAAAAGAAGAGAAAATTAGAAGGCGCCGTGTCATTTTAAATAGGATAATTCAGGTCGGGCTGTCGGTCCTCGGGTTGGGCCCGTGTCCAACCAGCAGGCACTAACTGCCAGCAGGAGTGGCAATCAGCAGATTAAGCCCCAGCGGCAACAACGTCCACCCTTACCACCCCGCACTTCTACCTCTTGCCCCCTTCACCCACCGAACCTTCCCTCTTTTCTCCGTCCTGACGGTAACTGGAATCAAACGAACCCACCCTATCATTGCATCAATCCCGACAACTCCTGAGCTTCCTTCTCAATGTTTTGCGCCTTAATCGATTTTTTTTTTTGCTCCTTCACCAGCAGCACCGGACAATACGGTAATTAGATTTTATACACATTCAGAATAAGACATTACGGGAATAAGTTAGATTTTAGACACCAGCAGCATCGGACAATACGGGAATTAGATTTTAGACACCAGCAGCATCGGACAATACGGGAATTAGATTTTAGACACCAGCAGCATCGGACAATACGGGAATTATATTTTAGACACCAGCAGCATCTGCCAATACGAGAATTATATTTTAGACACCAGCAGCATCGGACAATACGGGAATTCGATTTTAGACACCAGCAGCATCGGACAATACGGGAATTCGATTTTAGACACCAGCAGCATCGGACAATACGGGAATTCGATTTTAGTCACCAGCAGCATCGGACAATACGGGAATTCGATTTTAGACACCAGCAGCATCGGACAATACGGGAATTAGATTTTAGACACCAGCAGCATCGGACAATACGGGAATTAGTTAGATTTTAGACACCAGCAGCATCGGACAATACGGAAATGTATGTTGGGGACGGGATAAAACCCTGACTTTGTTGCCGTGAAGGCCATATTCAGTCTCAACAGATTCTGTTTTGTCGTGAGGGTTTTCCACGAGGTCCCAGAGTTCTCCATTTTTTATATAAATACTAGGGGTTGTAGGGCGTCTACGGCCCACTTTTTTCAAATGCCCAAGTAATTTGTTTGATAAATAAATAACATAGTAGCCCAAGACACCCACTCACTCACTGTATCCGTAACGCCATGATGTCATTGTTTGAGCCTACATTTTAATACAAGGTGTGCACCAGGAGGTGTGCAAAATACTTATAAATTAAAGATTACTTATACAATAGTACAACAGTCCATAGCAGTTAAAAAAGCTTGTGGTGTTTCTTGACGTGAAATAATATTATATGACGTCATTGTTTTAGCTTGAATTTTAATTTTGGAAAAGGGAACGATGTACAAATATGATTATAGGATTTATAATTATACAATACTTTGTGTGCATTTCAGGAAGTTTATTATTTCACATTTATCAAACAAGGTTAAATTACTTTAGCTTTTGAAAACCTTGCGAAATCTTTAGCAACTTACAAAATAAAATTTCATTTATTTTAATGAGCTCTATTTTTCCAATGGAATGTCTATATGAATATAACTAGCCCATATTTATCATTTAAAAAGTTTTTATTCCAAATTTGAATTAATTTCAATTTAGCACGATGATTTTCAGGATCTGGCATTAGCTTGACTTGTTCCTTGTCAATTTCATCTGATTTATCTCAATTCCATAGCTCCATTTCCTTCAATACAAATATATCTATATAAAAATAAAAGGCAATTGTCTGCCCGGTCCTCGATAGCGCTTGGTCCCTCAAACTACAGCAGACTACAACAATCAATCACTTGCGGAGAAAATTAAATCTCATTTACATATTGAACAAATTTACGCGGACGTTCAAAACGAATTATATTTGGTGCAGTATTTTTGTCCCCATGCAGTACTGTGTTCCTATTTTGAGGTGTGTCACTCCTGCTAATCACTACTGTTACTCCTAGACAACATGCAAACGAAACGACGGCGGAAAGTCCTTGGACAGGCTTGTTCAAGTTTTGTTTTGAATTAAGTTAATAATATTTGCATGCTTTGATGTTTCGACGATAATAACTAGAGCTGGTGCGATTATTGACTGAGCTTCGGTATGAGCTTTTTGGGGCTTCGCTAATAACTGAGCAATATAAAAACTAGCGTTAACTGAGCAATCCTATAATAACAATAGCAATCCTATAATAACAATAGCAATCCTATAATAACAATAGCAATCCTATAATAACAATAGCAATCCTATAATAACTAGCAATCCTATAATAACAATCGTTAACTGAGCAATCCTGTAATAACGAGCAATCCTATAATAAATAGCAATCCTATAATAACAAGCGTTAACTGAGCAATCCTATAATAACAAGCGTTAACTGAGCAATCTTATAATAACTAGCGTTAAGTGAGCAATCCTATAATAACTAGCAATCCTATAATAACTAGCAATCCTATAATAACAATAGCAATCCTATAATAACAATAGCAATCCTATAATAAGAATAGCAATCCTATAATAACAATAGCAATCCTATAATAACTAGCAATCCTATAATAACAAAGCAATCCTATAATAACAATAGCAATCCTTTAATAACTAGCAATTCTATAATAACTAGCAATTCTATAATAACTAGCAATCCTATAATAACTAGCAATCGTATAATAACTAGAAATCCTATAATAACTAGCAATCCTATAATAACAATAGCAATCCTATAATAACAATAGCAATCCTATAATAACTAGCAATCGTATAATAACTAGCAATCCTATAATAACAATAGCAATCCTATAATAACTAGCAATCCTATAATAACTAGCAATCCTATAATAACAATAGCAATCCTATAATAACTAGTAATCCTTTAATAACTAGCAATCCTATAATAACTAGCAATCCTATAATAACAATAGCAATCCTATAATAACAATAGCAATCCTATAATAACTAGCAATCCTATAATAACTAGCAATCCTATAATAACTAGCAATCCTATAATAACTAGCAATCCTATAATAACAATAGCAATGATATAATAACAATAGCAATCCTATAATAACTAGCAATCCTATAGTAACTAGCAATCCTATAATAACAATAGCAATCATATAATAACTAGCAATCCTATAATAACAATAGCAATCCTATAATAACTAGCAATCCTATAATAACTAGCAATCCTATAATAACTAGCAATCCTATAATAACAATAGCAATCCTATAATAACAATAGCAATCCTATAATAACTAGCAATCCTATAATAACTAACAATCCTATAATAACTAAAAATCCTATATTAACTAACAATTAGTCCTTTTTAAGGAAGTTTTTTGAAACTGAGAGACTTCTTACAGTTGATGATGAGTTGCGCGTTTGGTTGTCAACTTTGGAACCCCGATGGAATATGAGATGTTCCCTTAACAGGCATATCCATCACACTGATATATACCTCAAACTAAAATGTAAAAAATAACTTTGTTTAAAATGTTATCTTTTGATCAAATAATTAAAAATTATTTCTGCTGGATCCGAACATTCTCGAATATTCTTAGTGTGTCGAAACCCCAAAATTTTTAGAAACACTGTTTTAAACACATGGTAAAAAAATTAACTATTTTGCAGTATTCCGTCATCGAAAATTTTATCCGAAAAACATCCATTTATTCGATACAATTATTCTAAATAATTAAGAACGGTCAAATTTGTCTTTAAGTCTTTAACATCTGTGAAGATTAGCCAGCCTTACAGACACAACACAAATAGGCAGCCCTTACAGACACAACACAAATAGGCAGCCCTTACAGACACAACACAAATAGGCAGCCCTTACAGACACAACACAAATAGGCAACCCTTACAGACACAACACAAATAGGCAACCCTTACAGACACAACACAAATAGGCAACCCTTACAGACACAACACAAATAGCCAACCCTTACAGACACAACACAAATAGGCAACCCTTACAGGCACAACACAAATAGTCAACCCTTACAGACGCAACAACACAAATAGTCAACCCTTACAGACACAACACAAATAGTCAACACTTACAGACACAACACAAATAGGCAACCCTTACAGGCACAACACAAATAGTCAACCCTTACAGACGCAACAACACAAATAGCCAACCCTTACAGACACAACACAAATAGTCAACCCTTACAGACACAACACAAATAGGCAGCTCTTACAGACACAACACAAATAGTCAACCCTTACAGATACAACACAAATAGTCAACCCTTACATACACAACACAAATAGTCAACCCTTACAGACACAACACAAATAGCCAGCCCTTACAGACACAACACAAATAGGCAGCCCTTACAGACATAACACAAATAGTCAACCCTTACAGACACAACACCACAAATAGCCAACCCTTACAGACACAACACCACAAATAGCCAACCCTTACAGACACAACACCACAAATAGCCAACCCTTACAGACACAACAACACAAATAGCCAACCCTTACAGACACAACACCACAAATAGTCAAATGAGCAATTTTTCGTTAATCTGGGTGTAGACTTCTTTGAAGACAAACACAGATGATCAGGCCAGAACTGCACCCATTATCCACTAATATACAGTTCTCAGTGAAGTCCTCCCCTTTAAATTGTAATTGATATCTGATATATGAACCACTGGTTCAGGTGTTGTACTTTAGAAAACAATCTCAGCAATTTTTTAAGTGTTGGTCATTTACCTTAAAAAGACGATTTCCTCGACGGCCAGACTGCGTTAAATCTCGCGAGACTCTTAAACAAGCTACAATTGGGTCATCGGACAGATCTATTGACCTAATCAGTGGTGTGGGTCGATAGCATCTGGAGGCTCGCGTTGTCCGTCTGGAAAAATCGAGCCGACACTAACCCGGGGTGTCAATGTCATTTCCAAGTCGTCTGCCTTGGCGGGGCATCCAATCAAATCGCTTTAAATCAAATATTAATGTTTGAATTAGGAACCTTTTACCCGGATTGTATGAGGTGTATCGGCTGTTTACTTCTGTTAGTTCGAGCCACATATTTCATCTGTTTGGAAGAAGATCCAAAGAAACCGAGGATTGAGACACCGAGATCTTTTCGTGACTGTGATGATGAACGAAGTTATAGCTATCAGTCTAACAGAGTTATCTCAATTGAACTACCTCGGTTATGCCCCCCACTTTTCAGATTTGTGACACTGATGGGATTGAGGATGTGGGATAGAAATCGAATCGGGGCTAAATAAGGTCAGGGTGGAGGAAGGGGAATGGGTGGGTTGTGGAAGAGAGGGGTGTCTCATCCAGGAAGTGAGGTTGAACAAATTGAATAATAGATACCGAAATCGGAACAAAGGACGACCGGCTAAGCCATGAAAAGATTAAGTCTCGTGTTACATTTGGGAAGAGTAGAACCAACCAGTGAGGGAGTAAAGTGTTAGTATTTATTGATGAATCATAAAATGGGGTCTCGTGAGTAACTCAAGTACACGATTCTTATTAATAGAGAATGAAAAGAAAACCTGGGTCATATTAAACACAATTACGACTAAAGCAGGATGAACTATCCGAGGTCTTTAAATGGCGAGTTTGTAACTAAGAGAATGGTGACGTGGTATAAAATTCACTGCCAACAAGTGGTATCAACTCCATATATATATATATATATATATATATATATACACACACACAAATATACATATAAAACAGATATCTGATATATTTTTATATCAGTGAATGTTTTACCGACTTTGTAAGTACACAAACTTTAGAAATCTGCACATGTAAAATAGCTATAGTAGTTGTCACGTGAGAAATGTTTGGTTGAAGGAGATCACGGGATGAAAAGAAGAGGTTCCAAGAATGTATGAGGTAGTTGTAGGCAGGAGCCAGAGAAAGTTGCTGTGCTGTGTTTTCAATGATGAGTTTTAATTTGTAGAAAGTGTAAATACGTCCAGTTGCTGCATTAAAGTTATTTGTGTCTACCAAGGACTTCAATCTGGTTATTGTGAGTAAGAGAGAGAATATGGGTCAAATCAACCCCGTTACAGTAGTTATTGTTTAGAAGGCCATAGCTTGGTACCATTTAGACAACTTATTGAACCACGCACAATTATTTTAAACATCTTTCCCCCATTTTCTGCGATTTGGGGAGGGGAGGATGAGACGGTGGCAACAGACCACTGAGAGCCAAGATTCTGATGGATTGGTCAACCTTTCAACAGGACGCGAGGACTTCTTGGCTGTCCACTGGCAGGCATTACTCTTACAGGAACAAGGACGTTGGAGTGTTAATGTCTCGTGCGTGGGGGGGGGGAGCTGATAAAATCTCGAGAAAGAAAAGATAAATGTACCTGAAGCTGGCGTTGTGGTGCAGTCTCTTTAGGAGCAAATGAGATTATGGTCAGCGATGCCTTCGTAAAATCAAGTTTCTGTTTTGTTTAGTTAGTAATTGTGAGCGACAAAGCCCATCCAAGGACGTCCCACCGTCATTTGATGGCATTTTGTACCGTCCAAGGACGTCCCGCCGTTATTTGGTGGCATTTTGTACCGTCCAAGGACGTTCCGCCGTTATTTGGTGGCATTTTGTACCGTCCAAGGACGTCCCACCGTCATTTGATGGCATTTTGTACCGTCTAAGGACGTCCCGGCGTTATTTGGTGGCATTTTGTACCGTCCAAGGACGTTCCGCCGTCTTTTGGTGGCATTTTGTACCGTCCAAGGACGTTCCGCCGTCATTTGATGGCATTTTGTACCGTCCAAGGACGTTCCGCCGTCTTTTGATGGCATTTTGTAGCTCCCCTTCAACAGCCGTTTCGACCGGCCATAAATGTGCATCACGTCAAAAATACTATTCATTATATAATAAATAACCCATAAAAACAAAGTTTTTGACTATAATTCCCAACGCGTACAGCTCATTTAACGAAATTCACTACTTTATTTACACGTTAAAAAAATAAACCCCTTGCATCGTGTGGCAATTGTAATTAAATATTTCTAAGTATCTAGATTCTATCTAATTAAGAAATTGCACGTAAAAAAGCCACAGCTCAATTAAATTTGCGTACACGAAAATGTGCGCACCGTAGTTTGACAATAAAATATTTTTTAAAACGCTACGCTCAAAATAAAGTCCTGGAAAAAAAATACTGCACAAAAAATAACTCGCTTTGAACACCCACGTAATCTTTTACAATATTTTTTTTTCCCCTGATTGGCTGTGGGAGTCTATAGGAGTTTGAGGTACCTATCGCTATCGATGACCGCACAGAAAATTGCCTTTTATTATATCGGAGAAGGATTATTATTATTATCAAAATATAAATGAAAATTTTGTGTCTAGATATGTTAGAAGGTGACGCGTGCGTCAATGTTACTTATGCTCCTTAAGGAACAAAGAATTACTAGTTACATTTTAAAGTGACCTGTCTGTTTACTAAGTCCTTGGGATGATCAACACATGGTTTTCTTTAATTAGGATGACCATCAACACATGGTTTTCTTTAATTAGGATGACCATCAACACATGGTTTTCTTTAATTAGGATGATCATCAACACATGGTTTTCTTTGATTAGGATGATTATCAACACATGGTTTTCTTTGATTAGGATGATCATCAACACATGGTTTTCTTTGATTAGGATGACCATCAACACATGGTTTTCTTTGATTAGGATGACCATCAACACATGGTTTTCTTTAATTAGGATGATCATCAACACATGGTTTTCTTTGATTAGGATGATCATCAACACATGGTTTTCTTTGATTATAGGATGACCATCAACACATGGTTTTCTTTAATTAGGATGATTATCAACACATGGTTTTCTTTGATTAGGATGATCATCAACACATGGTTTTCTTTGATTATAGGATGATCATCAACACATGGTTTTCTTTAATTAGGATGATCATCAACACATGGTTTTCTTTAATTAGGATGATCATCAACACATGGTTTTCTTTAATTAGGATGATCATCAACACATGGTTTTCTCATAGATGGTAATCTTACCATTCCCCAATGGATGGTCTCTCGTTTTGCGCCGTGATGCGCTCTCATGCCCCGCTTTACTTGAAGTGCTCTTGAGCGCAACAACGGCACACAGAAGAATATCTAGAACTATAGAGGATCAGCTTCGCTGCGATAGGTGTCTTTTATAGAAAAAGACCTGCAGTAAAAATAGAATTGTAGCTAAAAACCTTACATTGGACATTTAATTGAACAACGAGGTTGATTTGTCCAAAGTTAAAATTTTTAAAAACTAAAATTAGAAAAGATTCAAACCAACAATAAAAATAATAACCCTTTTCAGACCCTTTTCAGTGTTGATAATCAAGACCTGAAGACGTGTGTTTAAGTAATTTAACCAAAGAAACTAGTCTGGAATTAAGTTTTTAAATGCTTCTTCTCTGAGCGTTACTTACCCTTAACTTCTGCCATACAACATCTTCTACGCGCAGCGCAACACAGAATGATGCAACTGAAGTTGCTGGGGGCGGGCGCCGCCCCGGGTCACACCATCAGGGACGGGGGTGCCACCAAAAGCTAAAATTTTATGTGTACGATTTTATGTCATTATGTCAAAAAATAGACAACAAATTTTTTCACCTAGGAAAAAAAAAACGAAATACTATGAAATACGTGTCACTTATTCATAAAAAAAAATATTGAGTTATCAGGCAATAATTTTTAAAAATCCCAACAAACTACCATCTAACAAATTAGGGGGAAAAGAAAAGAAAAAGCCGCACAAGGAAAAAATGTCTGGACATAAAAGAGATGGTGCCTTTTGTTTAAAAAGAAATAAAACATACTGGGATTTGACATAGCCACACATGGACTAAGTCTCGTGAGACCAATCCCACCTCACCACTATCTCCACCACTGTTAGGGGGGGGGGGGATAAGCTTTTTTTTTTTTTGTATAATAGTTTTTCTATTTTATTATTTTTTTTATTTTATTTTTTGTATGTGTCTTTTTTTCTTTTTGTTGGTTTTAAACAAACATATTTGTTTTTGTTTTTTAGACGAACATAATTAATTTAATGTGTTTGAGTTATTATTTTTGCTTAATTTATACTTAATAAGGGCGTACAAGCATATATATGGATGTTTATAAACAGGTAGTTGTCCGGTTGCGACGGTCCTATAACGATTTAGGCTGTTTCGTGGTTAAGAATGCGCTCCCATAAAGACTAATATTACGTGTTCTTCTGTATTTTGCAATGCTTTTTTAATTTATTTATTTTTTTTACATGGGGCAACAAATTGTTTTCTCTATTTATACAGCTTATACGCGTTTTAAAGTGACCTAATTTTTTACAAACTCTAGGGGTACATGTTGGGGGGTCGGCGTAAGAGCAGGTCATAGCGGGTCATAGGTGATTTCCGCATGTAAATTAATTATCAGTGTTCTGAGGGAGTTAAGTTGGGGAGGGAAGGTATCTACCCTCATGGACTTGTGTCGGTATGTCAAAGCAAGTTGGCTTCCTTTCATATGAAATATCAGACAAAGCCTTTCTTACCTGTGAAGCCCTTTAGCCTGTGTTACTGCACCCCTCTCAATATCAACATTGTGCGTAGCTGCGTTTATTACCCCACTGTCAAACTCCATAAGTCGATTTTTTTTTCCGGGTCCTTTGAGTTCAACTTAGAGAGGTCCGACGGTCCGGCTGTATATTGATGAAACATTTCTGGTGTTATTTACCGACTTTATTAAAATTACATGAAAATACTTTTTTAAAAAAACAAACTAATATTTTCTTTTCGTTTTTATACAATAAAACAGCGAATGGTATAAAAAAAATCATGTTAAGCCTGGTCCCTTTTGGAACTCAGGACGTGTTAGCGCATTTTCGTATTATGTATTAGTACTTATGTTAGATATCAGCATTATGTAGTTATCAGTAATTGTGTTTAGATTTTAGACATATTTTTATGAATTTTCTTGTGTAATGAATATACCTGACATTTTTTTAATTTACAAGTCATTTCTTTACATTTTAAAAAATTTTATTTTCTCTTTAATCTAACTACAAGTCACCACAAATGATGACGTAAAACTCTCTAAACTTTTACACATATTCTAATGACGTCAACAACAAAAAAAACAAAAACAACAAAAAAACTAATTCTTTTGCACGCCTTCGCACCACTCTTGAATGCTTGATAAATGATGTATTCGACTTCCGGCAATGGCGGCCGTTCCATGCGCCAGTGTTACCTCTCGATTCGCAAAGTTTTTTGGTAGTTTTAACGGGGTTTTTTAACGGATCGAGTAACTGAGTGTTGATGCACAAATGGCAGGTCAGGACATACAAAAAACATATATACATCATGGGTCTAGGACTTATGGATGCTGTGATCAAAGGTGATGACAGACAGACGGACAAAACGGGTGCAATAGCGCATTCGACTTCTCGAAAATGCGCTAAAAATGACAAACATCTTCTCAGTTATAAAAATCTCTGTTTTCTTCAACCTAAACAAAGACAAAAGTAAACAATCATACTGACCGATTTAGCTTGAAGCTTTAAAAAATATGTACCAATTTGTTTACGCTGTCCAATTATTTTTAGGGTCAACTTGCAAGCGGATTACATTTTTTATACTATTCTCTCCCAAAGAGGGGGGGAGGAGTCGGCTTATAAACGAAAGGGCTATAGAAAGAGAATATACGGTACTTTTTATGGCATTAACTGCTTTTATGTTTCGGGCGCGCGGCAGAAAGAATAAGCTTGTTGTGGTGTAATGTGAGGAATATGGTAATTCTTACATACGCTATTTTTGTTGTTTGCACCCCCACGCCCCCACTCTCTCTCTCTCTCCCTCCCTCTCTCTCTCTCTCTCTCTCTCTCTCTCTTTCTTTCTTGCTCTGCTGTATTTTAAAACTTTTTTTCTATGTGGTTAGGAATTTTTTCACTAGAAGTTGAGAGAAGGGTACTGACCGCACAGGTCAAAAAATGTAAAAAAATCTATATGTTCCCTTTATTTGGCCATGGAAGACTGTGCGGATTCTATGGATTAGGGGCCGTGTATAAATGACTTCACATGCCGGGGGGAGGGGGTGTCATGCATCTATGACGATGAGGGACGAGGGGTAGGGGTGTGTTTTAAAATGTGACGGCACATTAAAACGACGCGCAACTTCAAATAAAAGGTCCACTTAAATATTTGATTGTTGACCATTTATTTAATGACGTTTTCAATGGCTTCCCTCAATGGCTTCACGCGTGTTAAGATACTAGAGTGCAGACTCACACTAAATACATATTTAAGTGACCACAAAAAAATTGCATCGTGTTAATTTACATTTAGAAATAGAAAATACGGCTTTCGGGACGCGGGGGGGGGGGCGACAACGTGTCGATTTGATTCGAATTTCACATACGCATATACAAACATGCATACATATATACACTCGTAGATACGTGTGATCATTATTATAATTTTAAGATCGTACAGAAACAGGATGTTTTGAATGTTACAGAAAGCCGATCCCAGCAGCATGAGCTGTCAAATCTACAGTTAACTCAACTCCTTCAGGGAGTCTCAATTACTGTTCCGGTGGAGTTATGGAATTTGGAGCTCGGCCCGAAGGCCTTAAAAATCCAAACACCACTAATTCCTGATTGAAACCCTCTGGTAGCTTTTAGTTTCTTTCGCTACATTTCGGGTTAATTTCATATGTTCAAAAAAATGTCACGCGATATTTTTCTTTATCGTAACATGAAACTGGAAAGTATCAATTATAATTTTCAAAAATCGGTAACTAGAAATGATGAAGTGGGATATGTAAGAACTTTTTTTTAAAATTTAGCAAACTGCCTTGTTCAATTATTCAACTTGTGCCAGTGTCAATCAGGTATTGGTGATAACCAGTGACATAAGTGGGAGGTGAATGAAGTGCAAGCCCCCCCCTCCCCCCACGTTCCGGGACTAGGCCTTGGGCAAAATTATGCCTTTTGGAGTTATGACGGTCTGAAAAAGACTCCAATCATTCGTGCTGGACAATGCTGTGGATACAGTCTGACAACGATACGCTAAAGGCCTGTCGTGATTAATTTTTATACAAGTCTGAATGCCAGCCTGTCTATTCAAATATGCGTAGATGCCACAATGTACCTTCCTTGAATCCAAGCCCACTGTTGAGCTCTCAAAGTTTGGACTGGGGCCAAATCGCCAGCGCGGCCTCGGACAACCCCATCACTGTCCCGTCGGTTCACCCCAAACCCCATAATTTTTAGAAGCGCTGTCTCGATGCCACCGTCTTGAAAATGTCAATTTAGTTAGATCGATAGCGAGAGACCGAGCTTGTTGTGCTCCATCCATCCCGAGGCTGTTAAGAGAGCTTTTATTTTGACCCCGTGCCGGCGTTATAAAACACGGCTCCTGGAAGGGTAATGACGTTTGATATGCGGTAATAAATTATTTTTTTCAAAAGAAAAATCAAGCAGTTCCTTTCAGATAACAGGTTCCTAATTATTATTTGACCACACAACTGGGATCTTGGTTTCCATTGACATGGTGGCCCAGAAAGGTTATCCAGATTTTAGTAACGGGTTTAACTAAAGGAAATAAATTATGGGTTTAATGAAGGATTGCCGCTGAATACTTTAGAACGTGTTTCTGAGAGGGTTTGTGGGGGGGGGGAGGGTTTGTGGGTTTATGTTTATTGGGTTGTATGGGACTTTTGTGGGTTCATCTATTTGTTGATTAGTGAGTTTGTGCACGCCCGGGGGGGGGGGGGGAANTCGGTGTATGGTTTCTGGTTTTTTTTATTTTGGGGGAGGTGCCGGGCGGCACGCCGGGGGGGCGCGGTGAATGACGTCATTGGCATTTCTACAAAGTTGTGCGTGCGTTTTTTTTTTAACGCCCATAAAAAGTAACCGGTGAACTTTCACTAAATGCATCAATAATTATACGAATCAATATCCACTTAGAATAGTTTAGAGATTTTTTTAAATTGCTTTCGCTGACGTCATGTTGAAAGAAACGATCTGAGTGTGAACTTTTAATTGATCATTGCCAAGTGAAAATGAAATGTTTACGGTAAGGTAAAAAGTGTATGTAAGAGAGGAGAGGGAGGGGAAGATAGATGAGTGAATTGAGTAATGGAGCGATATTGATCGACAAAAAGGAAAGGAATCCAAAGGAATATGTAAAGGGGGGGGGGGAGAGATTACGAGCTAAGAGAGATAAAAAGAAGAAGGGGGAGGGAAGAGAAGTGAACATTTACAAACATAGCGAGGAGTTTTTTAAAAAAGAAAGACAAAGAGAATGGCGAGAGACATAGAGAGGTAGACACCGAGAGAGAGAGAGAGGGAGGGAGAGAGAGACACAGAGAGAGGTAGACACCGAGAGAGAGAGAGGGAGGGAGGGACAGAGAGAGACACATAGAGAGGTAGACATCGAGAGAGAGAGAGAGAGAGAGAGAGAGAGGGAGGGAGGGAGAGAGAGAGACATAGAGAGGTAGACACCGAGAGAGAGAGAGAGGGGGAGGGAGGGAGGGAGAGAGAGAGAAAGTAAAAAAAGTTGTTTATCTCATTACATTCACTTTCTTATATGACAAGTCATGCAATCTTTGTTTTTGTCTTAGCTTGCTGAGGTGGGGGGAGGGGCTGGTTGAAGAAAGCTGTCAATTATAATTATAGTTTGCCCTTTTAGACAAAATCGCTCTCTCACTTTCTAACTCTTGAGATAAGTAATATATATAGACTATATCTATACTAATAAAAGGGAAAGCCCTGACTCACTCACTGATTCATCACTAATTCTCCAACTTCCCATGTAGGTAGAAGCATGAAACTTTGGGAAGTTGTTGGGTACACACTCCCAACAAAAAATGCAAAAAATGTTAAAACTCCCTCTCATGGGGGGGGGGGGGGGGGGGG
>MUZC01002413.1:0-10026 GCA_002072015.1 Radix auricularia | reverse complement strand
TTATTTTCTTCTTTTTAGTCCACTGATAAAATGGAGTTTTTTTTTTGGTTTTGTTTTAAAGTCTTCTTTTTACCTTTAATTATATTTCGTTAATTATTTACAAACGTGACGTGAGTGGCGTAGCGAGAGGGAGGAGAGAAGACAAATGCCCAGGCATAACTTTCTTTCAGGGTGGCTTAATGGAAAAAATGATTTCAAGCAATTGATTTATTCAAGTTTATACAGATAATTATCCCCCTCGTCACATGTCATTATAAAAACTAGACCCCCTCCTCTCCTATATGACGTCAAAAAGCTTAGGCACCCCATCCCCTAAAAGCTGTATTTTTTATGTTTGAAAAAAAATAGCATGTTTCAAATCACTTTTTTGTCATTAAAGTATGTATTTAGTTTAGGTCTGCATTCTAATATCGTAACTTTTTTAACACGCGTCGAACAATGTAAATCGGCATAAAATAAATGTACGTTATTTATGGACGGCCCTTTATCTAAAAACTTATAATGCTCTTGTTATTTCATGCTTTCTCACAGAAATGATTTTTCGTCATATTTTCCGGGGGAGGGCGGCAAGCTGGGTTCTGCCCCTGGCGGCACATACCCGCACTTCGCCGCTGTGTGAAAAGTTGTGAAGTGTTTTGTCAAGTTTTTTTTTTTAAATTGTATGTGAATGGCAGTAAGTGCAGTCGTTGGATGAAGTGCCACTCAATAGAAGTCAACACAATAGATAAAAAATCATGTTAAGCCTGGTCCGTAATGGAATTCAGGACGTGTTAGCGCATTTTCGTATTATGTATCAGTACTTATGTTAGATATCAGCATTATGTAGTTATCAGTAATTGTGTTTAGATTTTAGACATATTTTTATGAATTTTCTTGTGTAATGAATATACCTGACTTTTTTTTTAATTTAAAAGTCATTTCTTTACATTTTAAAAAAATTTATTTTCTCTTTAATCTAACTACAAGTCACCACAAATGATGACGTAAAACTCTCTAAACTTTTACACATATTCTAATGACGTCAACTAAAAAAAAACTAATTCTTTTGCACGCTTTCGCATCACTCTTCAATGCTTGAAAAACTATGTATTCGACTTCCGGCAATGGCGGCCGTTCCCTGCGCTAGTGTTACCTCTCGATTCGAAATATTTTTTGGTAGTTTTAACGGGTTTTTTTAACGGATTGAGTAACTGCGTGTTGATGCACAAATGGCAGGTCAGGACATACAAAAAACATATATACCTCATGGGTCTAGGACTTATGGATGCTAAGATCAAGGGTGATGACAGACGGACGGACGGACGGACAAAACGAGTGCAATAGCGCATTCGACTTCTCGAAAATGCGCTAAAAATGAGTACAAAAAAAAAAACATAACGGATGTAAAACACAAACAACTTAAAATGCATTTAATCATTGTCATTTATATAATTGGATAAATCCAACGGAGCTCTTGCTTTATGAAAAGACTATTTTGCAAATGTTAAAAGGTTCTATTGGTGAGAAAAAATACATTTAACAGACATTTTACAAGAAGTATTGCATCTTTTGTTGGGAAATCCGGACGGGACCGAAGCCGAAGTCGGATTTGCAAAAATTACCAGAACTCGAGGCCGGATTTATGAAGTGAAAATCATCACTCGGAGCCGATTTGTATAAATGAACGTATTCCTGATTTGCTTGAGTCGAAATCCAATACATCCGTAATTGTAACTAGAGTTTACAATATTGTTGAGAAAAGCTGAGCGGGTACTCGTACAAAACGCCGCATAAACATCTCGGTCGTGACGGTTATATAATGCAACCTTGCCGCGATCCAGTCACCTTTTTCACACAGTAGCTAACAGCATTCTTCCAAAAACATACTATAATTCTCTTCTAACTAATATTTCCGCTTTAAATGCATTCGGCATACTGATGAAGTAAAACTACATTTAACTGAACGTTTAAACAAAATGTTAAAAGCAATGACGTTATATTCAGTCAATCACAGAGCCCAGGCAGCTTGAATGTCATTGTCTGCTAGGGGGCGTTGAATGTTCCCTAAAAGGAACTGGCATCACTGTGGGATAAGGTGGGGGCGGGTCGCCCCGTGAGAAACCATCAAGAGGGTGACACTGAAATGTAAAATTCTATATATACCCATTATTTCGCACTAGAAAACTTTGAGTTCTTTGAGTGAAATCGTGAGGAAGTGACACCGTGAGCTACCGCCCCGGGGGGACACCAATCCTAGTGACGCCTCTGTTATAAGGTTCATTGACTTGCGTGCAGTGTAATAAAAAAATAGTGAGCAAAGTTGCAGGGGCATCTATTTTTGTGCAATACCACACAACTGGCTGCGCGTTTTTTCTACACCACTGCACAGAGTCGCCGAAAGAGCTGTGCGCACGTACAACCACGCAGCTTAGTGGGAATTAACAATACTAATTTGTTACTTGATAAACTTTACATACTGACAACTTTTTACATGTTATTAAAATCAATAATTCTGCTATGCCTACACAAGAAAAAGTGCAAGTTTGTTAAATAATTCCACAAGGCGCGTCAGCACATGTGGGGTGGCTGGTAACAGTTATGACATCACCAACACACTTACAAACCAAACCTATAACTTAAAATTTAAATCTAGCCCACATTTTTTTCAACCCTCTTTTTCCATATTAAAAAAAAGGTATTACAAAAAATATTTTGTTCTTACAATAAATATCTTTAAACACTTTAAATATAAATTAAATAATTTTTAGACTGGGCACTTTTTATAAATGGTCGCACTAGGAATAGAGGAATGAGAATGGGCAGGGTGTCAATTATTAAACAAAAAACACCATTGGCCTGTCTCAACTTGTACTAAATAATGTCGGCGTATTTCAATGACTCGTTAACTTTTTGTCATTGATTAATTTAAGGAGTCTGAAATTTGTGTCTTATGTTTTTTCTTTAATGTTGAGAGAAAAAACAATGTATGAAAACACGTGTAGTTTGTCAGAACTTTATTTCATATCCTTTTTACTGATACTTCTCCACCATTTTCGTGTTAAAAGTATTTCTCATAGAATATTTAAATTAAAAAAATAATTATTGTATACGCTTTCGCGATCCGAACACATTCAAAAACACGTGAATCTATTTAAAACGTCATCAAATAAATTGCAACCAATGAATTAGTTAAATGGAAATTATAATTAAATCTGAGTGATTTTTTTTTTTAGTTACGTCACATTTCTTTAAACACTCTTTTTATCGTCACACATCGTTACAAATGGTTGGCGCAAGATGTCATTTTTTTATGGACTCTATTTAGTTTTAAAAACACATTTAGAAAAAAAAAATTTACAACGTTTTATCGTTATTATTAAGCAATTTATTTTCATTTGGTTTGCAGAACTTAAAGGGGAAAAAAATCAACAATTAACACAAAGAGTACATTTAGGAATTATCATTTTTTACACAGTTTCTGTATAAAATAACAACAAATAGTTTAAAATATATGATATAAGTTATTACCTATAGCAAAATAATTTTTTAAGATGATCAATTGTTAAAAACATCCAGCCTATTCTTAGCAATACAATACAGTTGTGATTATTTAAAAACTAGTTTGAAACAACTGCATTTAATCGCGTTAAAAAAAATTAAAATGGAATTTAGACGCTAAAAATTATTTTTTTGAAAATAATTCCTTCCATAATCTATAAACTAGCGAAGGACATTGGATGGTCAGTAAAAAATTATCTTCATCTTTTGCAGGCAAAGCCTTAAATATTTTTATGCTTGGCCCCTAAGATCAGGTATCTTGAGGATCTTTGGTGCAATCTCACTGGTCATTCTAATCTACATATCTGTCTCATCCACGTAAGTCATAAGCATAGTACTCAAACATATAACATGTTTATAAATTCATTCTAATATACATAACTGTCTCAAATACGTATGTCACAAGTAGTGTTCAAACATATTCTACGGCTAAAACAACTTAGAAATGAACTTTTTTGATCAGGGCTTTGAGTTAAAACTATATTTAGAATAATAAAGAGTGTTTGATTCAATTTGTTATCCCTGCATATGACAACATAAAAATGTATTATCTCAGGTCGTTAAGAGCTAAATTATCAGGTAAACTCAACGAGAAACAAGCACCAGAACGAACCTTGCCAACACAACAGTCACTTTCTCTTGATGCAAAGACTACAAGATATTCCACACTTTATTTAAACAAAAACCAGACGGATGTACCACAGATCACAAAAGGACCTTTTTACCTGACAACGGTCTTCCAGAGTCGCCTAGGCAACCATATGTTTATTTACGCCTCGTTGCTTGGGATAGCCAAGGCGCAAAATAGAATTCCATTTATACACTCGGGGACACTTCTAGACAACGTCTTCAAAATCTCACATGTTAATAATAACATAAGCACAGACGGGTGAGCATTTATTATATTGCTTCCTTTTTTAAAAATCGACTGCATATAAATGAGTTTTAAAATAACCAAGTAAGCTCTAATTAATCTTAGCAATCTTATGCTTTTTACTTCAATATCTGAGTTATTTCTATCAATAATTAATGAATTACATGATTGTTACTTTAAACGTGCATATCTCTTTATTGAAATTAAGTAATACATTTTAGTAGAATATGGAGCAGCCCAACCCCAACCAGATGTCCCAGTCACATCTCTTGGGGCAAAGACGTGGCTAATGGACCACTTCAGGGAAAAGTGATACCAGGAGTGGGAAGATGGAACTACAGCAAGAGGGGTGTTCGCTAGCATGCCCAGGCCTAGCAGATCAGACCAGTGGTGGGGTCTAAAATGAAGGGAACAAAGTTTGATGACCCAAATGCGCACCGAGCATTGCCCAACCAAATCTTATTTTAACAGGCTGGATCACAACAGGGACCCCAACTGCCGCCATTGCAGCCAAACCTCTGAGACGATCACATACTTGTTGACGTCATGTCCCGTGCTTGACATAGCGGGGAGGTTAGGGGGGCAGGGGAGTCCTACGTTCAAACAATGTTGTATGGCACTGCCCAACAGATGGAGCAGATTGCCCAAGTAATAGCCAAGGCCTTAAGAGAGTAGATCTCAGGCCCAAAGAATATGTGTTTAGTTTAGTAGAATATGTAAATTTGAAGATAAAAAACCCCACTGAATAAGTTATAAAGACTGTCACAATATTTACTACTTCGAGATTGAGAGAACATTTTATTCACTAGGTATACATTCAAATGACTGTACTCTAGGATAGGGTTTTAATTTTTTAAATTTGTTTTTTAACTTTTTTTTTTTAAAAATCATCGGACTACAGAGTATAAGTGATATTTTTCCAACCATCTTGACACTGTTCTCAGTTTCCGGTTACTCAAACACCCGACATTTGGAGTCTTGGATCGGAGTCTGTGGAATCTGTCTCAAGAGAACATAACGTTGCACGGGCCACGAGAAGTCTTCCGATACTTCGAGAACATTCAAGATGAGATCAGACGGGAGTTCACCTTGTGCGAGGCTCTACAAAAACAGATCAACGAGTCGCTGGGGAAAGTTAGAGCAGAGTTCAAAGGTCATGTTGTCGTCGGAGTGCATGTGAGACGCGGGGATTTCCTAACAGCGGATAATAAAAAAATCGGATTCGGCGTCCCGAACGTTTCCTACTTCGTAAAAGCATTAAACAAAATAAAATCCATGCTGAGTGGTAAAAACGTGACATTCGTGGTGGCCAGCGATGACCTTGATTGGTGTCGTGGACATTTAAATTTTACAGACGTGAGAATCCTAGAGCCTGGCTCTGCTCAGCTGCACTTTGGTGTTCTAGCCAACTGTGATCACGTGATTTTAACCAGCGGAACCTACGGTTGGTGGGCGGCCTGGTTGGCCAAAGGCATCTCCATTTACTACGACGGATACTTCGTCAAGGGATCTCAATTGTGGAAGGAAGTTACCTTAGCCGACTATTATCCACCGGGATGGATAGCTGTCGGGGACTGACTGACATTAGCAAAATCAACAAAAGAAAANCTGTCTCAAGAGAACATAACATTGCACGGGCCACGAGAAGTCTTCCGATACTTTGAGAACATCCAGGATGAGATCAGACGGGAGTTCACCTTCTGCGAGCCTCTACAAAAACAGATCAACGAGACGCTGGGGAAAGTTAGAGCAGAGTTCAAAGGTCATGTCATCGTGGGCGTGCATGTGAGACGTGGGGATTTCCTAACAGCGGATAATAAAAAAATTGGATTCGGCGTCCCGAACATGTCCTACTTCGTAAAAGCATTTAACAAAATAAAATCCCTGCTGAGTGGTAAAAACGTGACATTCGTGGTGGCCAGCGATGACCTTGAATGGTGTCGTGGACATTTAAATTTTACAGACGTCAGAATCCTAGAGCCTGGCTCTGCTCAGCTGCACTTTGGTGTTCTAGCCAACTGTGATCACGTGATTTTAACAAGCGGAACCTACGGTTGGTGGGCGGCCTGGTTGGCCAACGGCACCTCCATTTACTACGACGGATACTTCGTCAAGGGATCTCAATTGTGGAAGGAAGTTACCTTAGCCGACTATTATCCATCGGGATGGATAGCTGTCGGGGACTGACTGACATTAGCAAAATCAACAAAAGAAAAGTTATTATCATATAATTTTTTTTTACCAGTTTCTCTTTGTGTGTGTGATTGGAGGTTTTTATTTTATTTTAGTTAGGAAAATACTAAATTTAAATAAATTAAAGCATTAGCCGTCGACCCCTTGGCAACTGCCCCAACGCCAAGTCCATGTTACGCCTCTGATTATATAATGTAAATTTAATTTGAACACCTTGGTTAAAAGATATGTGTACTTAAGGAATGCATTAACCTACGTGTATTCTTGTATTCAAACCATCAAAATATCCACGAATCGTAACGTATCCTGGGTCACATTATAACAAAACCACACACATTGCTTTAAAATTGTTATCAAATAAATTCCCCTTTTTTAAAATGTTACCTCACCAAATTATAAAAATCAAATTCCAATTATAAAACATTTGAATGGTCTCAGTTGCCAATTGATTTCTAATCTAACACGCTTACTCACTTTTGATTTGTAAAGCTTGAAAAGAAATAACTCATGCATGCATTGTCTCTTAGACAGCCATTGTGCCAAGGGAAGATCATACGGTAATATCTGAAGAAAGCAGATAGAACTCCACGACAGCTGACTGCTTTTTTTCTAAATGAAGCTTATCTGAGTTGTTATATTTTATTGGCTTTTTTATATAATTATTGAACGGTTTGTTTTAAAACGAGATAATACAGTGGTAGGTGATTTAATCCAACATGTATAACATTATGAAAAGGAATAACACTCGGAGTATGAGCACATGGAAGTGCGGGGTTATTTCGTATAAAGGTGTTCGACAAAGAAAGGGATCTAATTATGTAACGGGATTGTACTCGGATACGTTATCCCATCGAAGTAAATGATCATATATTGGGAAAGCTTTGTGACCAAGAAAGGAATCTCATTTTTTAACGGTATCAAAAAGGGTTAGACTATGTGATCCCAAAGAAATATAAGATTATTTCGGGGAAAAGAATTCGACATTATAATTGTTTAAAGGAATCATACTGGCGTGGGTACAAAAGAAATCAATAGTATGCGTCCTGGCAACGCCGACTACATTAAATTGTTGAGTGTTATTAATAATAACTAATTACAGTAAACTAACATCAGTAAAAGCTGTTATATATTATTATTATTACAAAATAATAGGTAGTATTCTAACCTCACCTCTCCTCAACCCCTTCCTTGGATCTATTCCTAACAGCGCTGACTATAAAAATAAATCATTACTTTTAGATGAAAGGGGAGAAAACCATTTAAACAAAGTTCACCACCTTAGTTGACTTCGGACTCTTAGGTCCCTTACATCACTGGATCTACGACTTTCTTTTGGGTAGGGTGCAAACTGTAATAATTAATGGATCTAAATCTGCACCAATAAATGTTCACTCAAGAGTTCAATAATCATTGGCGTCGCTAGGAAATTTTCCTGTGTTGTGGGCAAAAATAAATCATGTGTTTTAATTTAAAAGACCGTCCAAAAATGACGGCACGCGCCTATGGGGAGGGAGGTCCCCACTTTTGTGATGATGTGTGACGAGAAGAGGTGGAGTTTGAGAATTGTGACGTCACGTCAAAACACTCTACTCTTAGCCAAAGTTACACTCACACTAAATACGTACTAAAATAACAATACATTGTTTCAAATAGACAATACCACCTTAAGGTTGGGTGTCAGAGATTTTTGACGTCAGATTGTGGGGGGGGGGGTCTACGTTTTTGTAACGTTGTGCGAAAGGGGGAGGGGGTAGGCTAAAATCTGCCAAAATCACGTGACGTCAATTATGGACGGCTCCTAACGGACATGTCACACAGGCTCGAATTGTAATTAAATTTGAGTTAAATATAACATAGGTACCGAAAAAAGTCGTAGAAATTAATAAGAATCACAAAAAAGCGCTGTAATAGCTAAAATATAACATAAATTAATGCATTTAATAAATCAAAAACGTAAAATCTCATAAGATATTTAAATTTTTTGTGAAATAATGTAAATGTAGAAACTGCAGGATTGCCATAGATGGATAGAAAATAATTTACAGGCTTTAAAAACAACACATAATGTGTTGCAGTCGCGGGATTCCGTAATGCCGCTAGTAAAAGATTTTGAGGCGTCTGCAGAAACTGACATATCATTGGCATTGTGGACATCAGTACAAAAAGTTTATATTTTTAAGAAATAAAATTAATAAAGATAAAGTCTGTCTCGGAGATAGATATGGCCATATGCAGGCCTTCGTTCGGCTGCAGTGACACGCGTACTTCATAAAAAGGTATACACACAAGTTACAAGTGATTCATCGCTCTTTTAAATGAATAACAAAAATAAAAACATTTCTGTGTCACCGCATGATAACAGAGGCCTCATACATAAATTTATGAGAAACAGAGAGCTAGAGAGGGCATTCTATTCAAATCTTTCGGCCCTTGAAAATACTAGATACTCTTTTGTGTTGGTCGCCTTTGTCGACGTGTTACACTCCACGTGTTATCTATTAGTTTCTATGCACTATATGTTTCCTCCCATGCTTAAAACCGTAGCCTATTTGTACCATACTGTCTTTTTGTGTGGTTGCTAGGATATGAATGTTTATTTAATATTTATAAATATATTATTATTTTTATGTAAAGCGCTGTTAGCCCAGTTCCTTTTCTTGGGTGCAGTGCTATATAAATTATCAAATAAATACATTTTTTAAATTTGTATTATACTAAATTCGATTTCTGGGTAGACGGTAGCAAATGCATACATGTTTAAGCGACACCTTGGCAGTAATGTGCTGTTCGTATTCTGCACATTCATTTTTAGACTCACTCGTTCGCATACAACGTTAAAAGGGGTTGTGCCACTGAAACTACTATGAAGGTTATCGGCCCTTCATGACACTAGTAATGGAAACAATGGCGACAAGGTATTTGTTTCCGCAAAATGCTCTTATTGTCGTGCATGTGCACGCTGAGTGACTTGCAAAAAAAATATTAGCACAGTCTGTGCGTTCTTAAGGGAATGTAGGACACATAATCTTCTACAAGGCAGAGTCGAGACGAAGGACTATTTTTAATGAAAAATAAATGAATTTATAACAAAAAGGTCCAAATTTAAAATTTAAAAAATATGTAACAGTTAAAAATAAGGTAATCTTAGAAGAACATTGGCTTCATTGCTAATATAAATACAGATCCTGTGGATCTGATCGATATTGATAATTTTTACATATCTGTGAGGTTTTTTAAATTAAAAAATGTGATATATCTTTTGTAGAAAACAGTTTAAAAAAAGATGGCATGAGAATTTTAATTTAAAAAAAAATAAAAACAACAACAAAAAACAAAACAAAAAAACAAGCAGTAAAGATTTTTGGTGTTGGTTAAAATAAATCAATCGTTAATATCCACCAACTTAAAGATCAAGTGCTAAG
>MUZC01002406.1:0-15759 GCA_002072015.1 Radix auricularia | reverse complement strand
TAGGGGTGCCAGAACCGGGGTTTGAACCCGTGACCGATTTTTTAGTTTGGTTTAGTTGTAGTGATTCAGACGCAGAAACTTTTGAGTTCCTATTTTTCCTTAATTTTTTATCGAATTAGAAAAAAAACAACTGCAAATTTGAGAATCTCTCCCCCACCCCTTTTTATTTCTTCCCATTTTTTGCTGGTTTTCTAAATCACAACTTCCCTAAAATTCCAGCACATTTGAAAAACTCCATACCCTCCCCCCATTCTTTTATGCTTGGCATTCTGGCTGCTCTTTCAAAGTCACAGCGTTGCTAATAACACAGAAATTTGAGAACGCCCATTCCCTCCACCCCCTAAAGTACACTACTTTTTCCCTAGGTCATGTGCATTAGTGACACACATGGCGGGTATAATAGTTTAACATTGACATAAGCAAACATTGTTGATAAACATTTGCAAAAATTAGCCCACCCTGGTAATGTCTAACCCTTAGTGCTGCATTATAATTGAGTGGGTTGGAATTTTACCAATAATAACTATCCTTTCTAAAATATCCTAAAATAAAGTAGATAATGGGGGCGCGGTGGTCAAAGTGTTAGTGCGCTGCGGCACCAAAAAATTCTAAAATAAAAAATCGGTCAAGGAAGATAACTAACTTCACATTATAGTAATAATAACATTCAGGAAGATAACTAACTTCACATTATAGTAAATGGATGTGAATATATTTCTTTTACATTCAGGAATAAAACCAACTTCACATTATGATATATGGATGTGAATAACACATTGCAATTTACCCATTCACAATAATTTTGTACTAAAATGAAGTTTGACCCCTAGCTTTTAACTAACTTTCCTCTCAGAACAGTTAATATGTTATGGAAATCATAGGGTGACTCCAGTAGTTTATGCATTGTATCATTCTCATTAATTTTAATTTTAAATGATAACATCCTAACAGATTTAGAATTTAATCTTAAATTTAGTGGTAAAATACACATTTAAGAAATAGTTGGGGTTATCTCCCTTTAATGATTTGTAGCCTCCCTTTAATCATACCTCTGAATGTCTGGTTATATATGTATAAGGTATCCTAATCTTACCTCTGAATGCCTGGTTATATATGTATAAGGTATCCTAATCTTACCTCTGAATGCCTGGTTATATATGTATAAGGTATCCTGATCTTACCTCTGAATGCCTGGTTATATATGTATAAGGTATCCTGATCTTACCTCTGAATGCCTGGTTATATATGTATAAGGTATCCGCATCTTACCTCTGAATGCCTTGTTATATATGTATAAGGTATCCGCATCTTACCTCTGAATGCCTGGTTATATATGTATAAGGTATCCTGATCAGTGCCATCACTCTTCCTTGCTTTATCAAACTCATCAATGTGTATGCAGCAGAGATCATGGTGATGGGAATCTGGGTTTTTGTAGAAAGTATGAGCTTTATTGATATCATACCCACAGACCACAACAAAATGACCTTGATAACACTTGATAACGTGACTAACACTAGAGTCGAAAAATCACAGTTTATGGTTGGCAAGGGATGGTAGTGAGGGATGGGGGTGCAGGTAATAACAACCACTGTGCACATTTCTCCACGTTTACTCGCTTTTTTCCCATTACTTCGCGCTGCTATTTTGTGTCCGTTCATTCACCCCCTTCTGTCCTATTCACTATCTATGATTCGCAAGTCTGCGGCGTATGCTTCACCTCGGGTGATCTTGCATTACAACATTTGTGTTGATTACTGCGTTTAGGTTTAAGTTAATGATTTTAAAATACGTTTTTTTGAAAATAATCTTTTTCGTGTTCGCTAAAAATATAAAAAGCCATATACCAATTTTTTGAATACGTAAATTATAATTGCATAAGGGCGTACATTTTCATTGTTCATTGTTGCACAGCTAAGGCCGGTGTTGCAAAATTAATCCTCCCCATGCAGAGAAAATATTTTACTCCCTTTTAAAATAAATCCTCCCCTAACCTGTAACCAAATTTCACTTTACTGGGTTGTCTGGATCTTGAGTTATCAGGGAACAGACAGACAACAAATGCGTCTTATATATATACTAGAGTCAAGTACCCGGCTTCTCACGGGATTTAAATGTTTTCTGTAGAAGCGTACTATACTGTTTATTTGCATAAAGTAAAGGGGTACATCTATCTTAAAGCAGGTCAAATACAATTCCCTATCCGAAAAGCATAGTGTCTGCAATTCTATACCAGCAATCCCAAGACCCTGGCACACCAGTTAAGACTGCACCATCGTGGTTATGTAATTAACAACTTTCCGAATTACCATTATTCCAAATATTAGAATTAAAGATTTTCAATTCTTATATAGCTTATATGAGTAAAAAAAACAACAAATCAACACTATATTTGGGCACCAGGCTCCCAATACGTGCTATACATAATTTTTTCGCCTGTTACAATCGCAGAAGTGTACTCAACAACTTTCGAAAATTTCATGCTTCTACCTACTCGGACATAGGAGAATTAGTGGTTTTTAAATTTTATAAAGACCATGAAAGGAAAAAACGTATTTGGGCCGCAGGCCAAACATGAGCAGTAGTTTTAAAATTTTTCTTTGTTAATTTTCGTCGTGAGTGCCTCCTCAGCAAATTTCCAAACTTTTATGCTTCTACCGTCACCGAAAATTAGAGAATACGTGATGAGTCTGTTTTATATCAGGACAAATACATTTGGGCCCCAGCCCGTATGGGAGTGATTTCTTTTTACTCCTCTTAACATTGCGGATATGTATTGCTCAACTTCCTAAAGTATCATGCTTCTACCTAAACGGGAAATAGTAGAATTAGTGAATTTCACTTTTTATAGTCCTAATATAAAGAAGAAAACTACATTAGGCCCCAGCCCCCTTAGAGAGATAATTTAAATATGTTTTCACCTGCTACCATTGGAGATGTGAAATACAGCTCATTTAAGGAAAAAAATACATTTGGGCACACCAGCTCCACCCTGAGTGAGAATTTTAAAAGACTTTTTCTCGATTTTTGTTTGGAGAGAGTGTTCAAAAACTTCCAAAAGTTTCATGTCTTTAAGTATACGGTAAATTTGAGAATTAGAGATAGGACGGTTTTTAATATAAGAAAAAATTACATTTGGGCCCTTAGCCCCCAAGAATGGGGATTCTAAAATTCTTTTTTGCAAACTAGCATTAGGAGAGAGTACTTAACAACTTCCCAAAGTTTCATTCTTCTACCTACACAGGAAACAGTCGAATGGGGGATTTTCAGTATTTATATAGCGTATATTAGTTCTAAAAAAACAACATTTGGGCCCCGACTTTCATGAGTGGGAAGTTTAAAATTCTTTCTCGCAAAATATCGTCTGGGTAGCGTACTTAACAACTTGCCAAAGTTTCATACTTCTACCTACACGGGAAATAGGAGAAATAGTGATTTTCAATTTGTATATAGCTCATATAGGGAAAAAAAAACATTTGGGCCCCTGGACCCCAGAAAGTGATAATTTAAATATATTTTCGCATGTGATAATTTGGGAAATGGACTAAACAATATCCTAAAATTTTATGCTTCTGCCTACTCGGGAAATTGGAGAATTAGTTATTTTCAATTTTATATACCTCAAATAACGGGGGAAAACATTTTTGGGCTTCCGGCCCCCATGAGTGGGAATTTAGGGAACGATTGCCATTATTGTCGGGAGAGTATGCTCAAGAATTTCCAAAAGTTTCATGGTTTTACCTACACGGTAAATTTGAGAATTAGTGATGAGTGAGTTTTTAATAAAAGAAAAAACTACATTTGGGCTCCCGGCCCCCAATGAGTGGGAAGTTTAAAAATCTTTTTTGCAAATTAGCGTTAGGAGAGTGTACTTAACAACTTCCCAAAGTTTCATTCTTCTACCTACACGGGAAATAGCCGAAAGGAGGATTTTCAGTATTTATATAGCGTATATTTGTACCCAAAAAACCCTACATTTTGGCCCCCGGCTCCCATGAGTGGGAAGTTTAAAACTCTTTCTCGCAAAATATCGTCGGGGTAGTCTACTTAACATCTTGCCAAAGTTTCATACTTCTACCTATCCGTAAAATAAGATAATTAGTGATTTTCAGTTTTTAAATATAGTTCATATAAGGAAAAAACTACATTTACCCAGAAAGAGGTAATGTAAATTTTTTTTTGCCTGTTACCATTGCAGAAGTGTACTCAACAATTTCCTAAAATTTCATGCTTCTGCCTCATGGAGATATAGAAAAATTGTTGATATTCATTTTTTATATAGCTCAAATAAGGAAACAAAAGTTTTTGGGCCCCCGGCGCACATGAGTGCGAATTTATGGAACGAAACCTGTTTAAGAACCTTCCCCATATGATTTTGGGTACGTTTACCAAATTTCACTTTACTGGGTTATCTGGATTTTGAGTTATTAGGGAACAGACAGACAGACAACAAATGCGTCTTATATAGATATATTGAAGATATATATATATATATATATATATATATCAAAGTATGTTTTGTGTGTATGTCTGCATGTCCTTTATAAACCATGCATTCGATCGTCTTAAAGCTTTTGGACACTGTCAAGTACGCTCCCGGAAAGGTAACTGGCATTTTTTTTTCTTTTACCCCTCATAGGGCACTGGAGGCCGAATTTTTCAATTTTTGCTAAAATGAGCTATACAAAAATTAGTTAAAGATTTAGTTACTAAGTAATTTTATGGCTACTAACCAATCTTTGTTTATAATAAATAATTGACCACATATATTAAAATAATACATCGAACTGAACTCCATAAGACAATTCCTTCAGGGCTGGGGTCCAAAAATACAATTTTTCTTTAAACGTGTAAGATTCTAATCCCCATTCAATTATAAACGATCTTGACAAATAATTACAAATAGATCCAATATTATGTAGATTGAAATGAACAGGTGTTTTCATTTTTACATCTTGCACTGAATGGGTCCTGGGGGCCATAATTTCATTTTTTCCTTATACGACCTATATACACAAAAAATGAATGGATCTTAACAAACAGTATTCAAAAATTTGGTAGCCCATGCCATATTAAAATGCTGCAGGGCATGGACTTCTAATTTCTTTTCCTTCAGGGCCGGGGGCCCTAAATTTCTTTATTCGTATAAGTTTAAGAAGTTTTCCCCATTAAATTATTTAACGATCTTGATCCATGATGAAACTAAATTAAAATGAACATGGTGGGACGTGGTGGTCGAGAGGTAGCGCTCTCGACTGTCATACTGATGGTCACGAGTTCGAATCCACACGAAAGTGAGGATTTGTTCTCGGGGCCTGAGGAGTCCCCGAGTCACCCAGCTCCGAATGGGTACCTAACTAGACAATAGTTAGGCGGCTGGGGTAATGCGTGGAACCCCTATAGCCGTGGCCTGTGACCGCTGCATCACTTGCCAACAGATCATCTCTCATGGTCTATGGACGCAATTATCCTCTGCATAGAAGGAGCGTCTGTATATCTAAGAAGATAACAGATTTTATAAATATACAACTTGCACCGAATGGGCCTAGGGGTCCGTAGATGTATTTTTTTCTTATATTAGCTGTATTAAAACTATTGTGTAAGCGTAAGTGCCTGAAAAAAGTATTGGATCATGCCAATCTTAGTACATAAAACTCAAGAGTCTATATTTAATTACTATAGGGCACTGAACTTCAAATGTTCATACAATCAGGGCAAGGGGCCCCAAATGATTTTTAATGCACTTTAATAATTTATTTTCCTTTTTAATTTTACATGATATTGAGATATATAGCTTGAGTCCATGAGCATGTTAATAACAAATTAAATTATCTTTCATTTTTGATCCAGTCCCCTTAATATCGTTTTTAATTAAAAAATTAGATTTTAAATTATTAATTTATTTATCTGTTCGATATCGTTTGCTATGAAACTTAATTATTTTTTCTTTTTGCACACTTCCGCGTAGATTTCTTGTATAATTGCTTTTAAAACATAACTCATTTGTTTCTTAAATTTATTCATTATTACTGAGATCGTTGCAACGCACAACGGGTCAGCTAGTATTAAAATAAATTTTTATTAGAGTGAGCCTGAAAACTTTGAAATTAAATTTATCATTTCAAATACTTTATAGCAGGACAATACAATAATATCAGGCACTAGCATTAATAATTTTAAAACAATTACATAAAATAGCCGACAAAGAAATAGGATAAAAATGTGAAGTAGATTCTAAGTGATAAGCTTATAAAATGATTAGGGAAAGTTTTAAATGTATTAGCGTTCCTCGATCCTTTTGTCTACGTTTGACTGTTCTATCTTTGGGAAACGAGATGACAATTGTTTCGCACACACAAAACAGCGCATGTCATCAATAAAAATGCCCCCTTCTAAGCTACACCTTCAATCTCTTGGGCTCTAACATTTCGTAAGGTAATTGACTTTAAAACTAAGTAATTCAGCGGCACGCGAATTTCAAACCATCTAAGCGTGTGCCTCAACTCAACCCAGAAATCCACAGTACTGTGATCTATTTACACAATAAATTTAACTTTTCGGGTGACTCCAACCCTAGCTACGACACTCATTGCTTAAACGTGTGACGTAATTTGTGTGTGTCTAAGTTTTAGCATGTGCTGTGTTTCTTGAGACGGCTACACAAAAAGTAATCCATTTTAAAAGATTTTTTACTATATTTTATAAGTAAACTTTAGTTTATTTTTTTAAAATTACAAACCTTGACTACTTGGATTTGCTATTTTGTCTGCTGTAAATTTAGAAAACGCTACCGGTAGAAGACGGTAATAATATTTTATAATTATTATAATTGCACACACAGAAATAGCAACTTTCATTTAAATCCTAACAACTCGTGCTACTAACAAACGTAAAGAAAGACTTCGATGCACCGTTCTCGCATTAATTAATCATCTTTATATTTCATTTCATTTGTCTGTTATTCTTTTAAATAACTTTGGGCTGGGCAATTAACCAAATTCAAATACGTGTCTATACGGCCATACACTATCTTAACCCACAAATAGCTACGCCATTGACTAAGCTTATGATTGTTGAATTCCCAATAATCATACACAAATGCATGTAGAACAAATACAAATTATGTTGTAAGTCATAAAGTTTAATAAAACAATTATTTATAATTTCAAATAATTAAGGGGAGGATTTATTTTAACCGGGGAGGCCACATTTTAAAACAATGTCTTCGGGGGCGACTTTGTTTTAAAATAAACTCTCTGGGGGGTTGAATCTTATTTGGGGGAGACTTTATTTCATGACACCGGCCCTGCGCGCGCACGCACTCACACACATACAAAGACACACACATACTCGTATACGTGAGTTTTTGTTATTGTGGCTGTAAGAGAGATTTTGTTGTCACGTTGGCGAGATGTAAATATTATCGAGAACAATTTTTTGACCAGGACAGATTTAATTATCTTCGTCCATATTTGCTGACGATGTGTAATTGTGAAGACATAAATTATTTGCGTGACAGATATTGTAATGAAGTTTAAATTTACATGACAATCAGGTCGGGGTAAATTTATCCTTTAAAGCATCTGTTTTTTAAACTCAATATCGCATAAACGATTAATTATGTATGATTTGATACGACGTAAGTGAAGAAATTAAATATAATAATTTTTTTGAGAAACCTGTTCCATTAACTGATAATTATAAATGTCGATTTTTTAAATTATTGAACTCAATTTCATTGCATACAAAAGACGCGGCCATAAGAATTTCTGAAAAGCTTAGATCTTGCCTATACCAACAAACAGGCTGTTGTCTGTAACAAGAAAACTTTGGAAATCGGTGACCAATATAATAAAATTGTTTGACTTTTAAACAATGTTTGGGCTACAACTTTTATGGGGTTTATTTTGCCTTCTGAATCGCCGTAAGTGGTTTTGTCATTGTTATCTTTATCATCATGAAAACCTCTTTATATTTATCAATATGACTAAAATAAAGGCTTATTGATTTGTTATAATCATTAATAATTAATATATTTCTTTTCACTCAACTAAAGTGAAAGTTTCGAATTTATTGGAAGGTTTAGTTCAATGTCCGATTTGAAAAAAAAAAAAGAATTTTGTCAATCAGAATGCTGATCAAGTTTTAAAAAAAAGTTTTATCAAACGTATTCCATTAGCCTAATAGCTAAATAATTAAATTTAATGTTGTATAAATTATAAACGTAAAAGTTACATTTAGGACTGATAGTCCCTAATTTTTTTTTATATAGGTTTGGCTGATTATACTTTGGTATAGTTTTGATATTATTTCCAACATTTTTAAAGACTAAAATGAATAATATTTATTGCTATTTTAACTTTAGAATATATGTTTGCAATAGAAAATATGTAAGCCAGAGAATTAATCATTAACATTTTCTGTAATGTGTTTGTTGGCTAATTTTAGATTAGAATTAAATTAAAAATTGAGCTAACAAACGTTTACCGCAACATAAATGATGGTGTAGATTAACATGAAGGTCATTAATGTGTCTTGAAGAAACGTAGAGATAATTGCTAGATATTTTCATAATACAGTCAGGATTGGAGAGAAAATGAAAGAGAAAACAAATCTTCAGTGGAAACGGGATCACATCTTGAAGTGATCCCATTTAAGTAATGGCTACAAATACGGGTTATCAACCAAGAAACTGGTTTTAGTGAGCAACTGGGATCGTATAGGGGAAAGGGATTCTAACCAGAATGGAATCCCATAACGCAAAGTGATAATTCTGCGGTATATTAACCAAACTAAGTATGAGGTAATTTGAGAGAAAGAATTTTTCGAAAAGTGAGATATTTATTAAATTTGGTGTGTGATATCACAACAATTTTGAGCGAATTGGGCGAAAGGCGAATGCCCCAAAAAAGATCCCATTTTCGATGGAAGCATACGAGGGTATGTGTACTAATCAATTATGGAAAAAAATAGAGGAAAGAGATTGAAAACATATTGTAAAACAAAATGGAGAATACCATAAAAATGAAGTATTGGATCCTACCGTAATAATAGATTAGACTTAAAACTAGATCCCATTTATGCCCAGAACTAGACTTAATTGATATTTTTTTAAATGTTACAAACAAATTGTTGAGATTACATCGTTCCTCTGCGTGGGCAAATTTCTGTTGGTATATAAATTGATAATTTGCTTCTTCGTTTTAGTGGCTTAGAGAGATTCGGTGATGATCTCTCCTGGAATTCCTAAGCCTAAGTGACATAAAAAGAATGCATATAGAAATTTTTTATTTCCAAACTTTCATAGCGTACAGATTTATAGACTGATAGCTAAAAATATCTATATTACTCATAGAATCTACTAATGAGATATCGTGTGATTTCAATTAGATTATAACGCTACATCGAAAAGAACATTCTTAAATGTAGAAAATGTATACTGATGCATGGAAAGGCAAATGGGCAAGACCAATGGGCAATTAAAAAAAACCTCAATAAATTGTAATTTTGATTGCAAAGTTGGTATGACCAATGACCACGACTTTGAATTAGACAATGTTTACGTGTTAAACTACCATCTGTATATATAATTCTCTTCTTGGTTCAACCATGCCGGACACCGAGCTGTCTTCCTGCCCACCAGATCCATCAGCTTGCAAGAAAAGTTAGGGCAGAGGGTGGGGGTCACCGAGAGCAAGCCAACAATACGTTCATTTGAGGTCAATTACTTTGTTCTTTCAGAACAACACAATAGCATGTATTTTGTAGTGTAGTGGTTATAACATTCGCCTAACACGCGGAAGTTCGTAGGTTCAAGCCTCAGCTAAGACATTACTTTTTTAATTTCTAAAAATGTTTGTGTTTGTGCCCGTTCATTTCCTACTTTTTTCGGAACCATACTGTAAGCTTTGTTTCTCTACATTGGCATAATAACTTCATGCTCTCCGCTGTGCTTAGTGACAGAAAAATAGTCACACACTCTCCTAAACAATTACTTTTATAAAATGTCACACGTCACTAAATCATTAGCGGCGTATGCTCTGACGTGGGAAGGCTATTAGTTTATGTTTGGCAAACTAGGTTGTTGCAGGGTGGGTGGTGACAAGTAGCTAATTGCAGAGCACATGTTTCNATAATTTGAATCAAATAGCAGAATATTAGATTTGATACCTTTCAGGTGTGATTTCGATTATTATGATTCTCTATTAGACACATTTTATGAATGAAAAAACCCCCATTTCATTTAATTAACACATTTCCATTGAAAAAACAAACAAACTAGTTTGATTATTATTATTATATTATTATTATTCATATTATTGACTAAAATTAAGGAATCAATAAGAGTGAACTTCGAATTGCTCTAATTGACTCTTTGGATTTCACCTCAGCTAAGATTTTATTATTTATTTTTTAATATTCGTTTTATTTGTGTACTAAAAGGACACTTGAAGCTTTGATTATGAATTTAGTGGAATTGAAAATCTTGAATCCTATCCAATTTGTTATATATCTTTATATTTCCAGAAATGTGCTTCGAATTGCCTCTACAAGATTGCTGGACAGCAAAGTATGACATTTTGGTAGTTTTAGACTGTCGTGATGAGATTAGTTTCCAATACGAAATTTACTCTTCATTGTACACATTTTTTTCCTCCCATATTTATAACAAAATCTCTCTAATTACTTACACGACAAAAGGTTCCAGAGCGATTAAAATATTTTTCACTGAATTTTCTGTTCAACATAAAATAAGAATATACAACAGATTCTATGAGTGCCCGAGCGACATCTCATTTGCTGCTATAATTTCTCAATCCAAAAAAGGACTTGATGCAGGCAGAGAAGATGCAAAAAAATTAGCTTTTATTATGATTCTTGCCAATTTTAATAGCCCAGAAATCGACACATACTTTGTGAATGCCATGGAAAGTGTTCAAAGAGACGATTGGAATATACTAAGATTTTTTATTATTATCAACTCAAACAGTTTTAATACACAAGAAAGTGTTTTTTTTATCAATGATATCTATTTTAAAAGGCTAAAAACTCCTTTAACAAAGTTCTTCGGGAGACTATGCAGTGGTTGTAGTTCCGATCAAATTCCATTCATTTGCACATATCAAAATTATAAAAAATGTTATTCTTTAGGAAATTTACTTGTTAAACGTTCAACGTTGGATGCACTAGCTGAATGTGAAGGGGTATATGATCTAATAGACTTCTATTCTAAAGAAGAATTGAACTTTGTAAGATCTATAGTAATCAATCATTTAAGTAAACTTAAAATATCAAGAGCAGCTGTTTTAATCAACCAAAACGTTTATAAATCGTTTTACTTTAAACCAAAGAGACCTAACGCTTACACAGTTGATCCTTACAAAGATTTTTGTACAGTTTGGATATTTAGAGGTAATCTCGCTGAAAAAACTGACGTCCCTTCCATGATGTTGAATATATCAGAGATAAACGCGACTAGTTTTACGGACCGTTGGTTGCCAGTAGCATGTGATGAACAAATAGACAGTATAAAATTATGTGAGATTGGCTTACCGTTATACAAAGAATTAAACATTCACCCTACTGTATATGAACTGGCGTACACATATGTTAAGTTTGGAGAACCAACATTAATACCTAAAAACTATATTCATGGTTTCCTACAAGATAGAAAAATCTACGATGGGAATTTATATCATATTAACAAAACTACTTACTTACCAATAAATTGCCCTCTTGACGATACTCATGATGTTTTATGTCAGCACTTTATAAAGTGTCATTCAGATGAGAACTACAGAAGATCATTTTGTAACTCACGTGTTCAATATATTTACAAACATTCGTTGCTGACAGAGTATTACAACTATCAGCTTGTAAATAGAAGTGGGCAACTTATTGATAGACACAATAATATAAATATAAATCAATTAAATGAGTCAAAAAATTTACAGTCTAATATAAAAATGATAAATGATAATATTTTTAAATTACAAGACTACGACTTTTCTGAAAAGATTGACATAGTACCATGTAAAAATGTTATTACAGATAACATAACAAAGCTGAACTTAAGTCAAAAAGACAACTTTGAAGATAAAGAAAATTTTTATTTTGTTTTTGATTATGATAAAAACCATCCCAATTGTTTTTATTCACGATCAGTAGCCGAGCAATGTCCAGAGTTTGAGAATGAAATCAACTGTAGTGAAGTAGTTTGTCCAGCTAATTTTATCAAATGTCCAGGGTCATATTGTGTTTTTTTAGGGGAAGAATTAAGAAATACAAATCCTAAATGTTATATTCATGATTCTGATGAAATCAATCTGAGTAGCTATTTCCATTGTTCCGTGCGACTGAAGTCAATACTTAAAAGAACCTGCTTCACTGACGATTTCCCTGATGTTGTCAAACATTGGAATAAGGGATTTTTATGTGATTTTTCTTGTGACAATGGTTTTAAGTGTATTCAAGGACAAAAGAGATCAGTTATTAAAAAAAACGTATTTAGCTTCAAGTTATTTGACACAAATATTAATATTTTGATAATCAATAATAATTATAAAATACACCCGGAAGAAATTCCCTTTCTATCACTGTTAGACCACGTACATATACAGGCGTCAAATTGTAAAATAAATGATGTGTATATATTTTTCCAGGATTTAGATATTTCTCAACTGCTTAGTTTTGATCTTAGTTATAACAATATAACAAGTAAGGACTTATATTCTATTTATTCTATGAGACTACTTAGATATTTAAATGTTTCTAACAATCCTTATTTTAATATAGAGACTGAAATAAATTTTCCCACATATTTAGAGTCTATTGACCTTTCTTATACAAGTGTCGATAGTATTCCTCTAGCTGCCTTTGACAAATTGGTTTACTTAAAATATCTATATCTTAGATATACCAAAATAATTAACTTTAAATCAGTAGCATTGAAACCTTCTTTTAATTTAAAAGTTCTTGACTTGAGAGAAACATCACTGCAACAAATCATGACAAACTATTTTGAAAATCTGACAATTCAAACGGCTTTGTTTGTTTCCGACTATAAGTTATGCTGTCCACAAGTAACAGGTCCCAACGTCCCACAGGACAAATGTTTTTCGCCAAAAGGTCCACATTTGTCTACATGTAAAGATCTTATTGGTGACTCTAACAAGAGAATCATTTTATGGCTAGTTGGGCTTGTAGCATTTGTATTAAATTTGCTTGTTGTAGTCTACAGATTAGTTTGGGATAGAGAGATTTTAAAGAAGGCTTATGGCGTTTTTGTTATTTATCTTGGTGTCTCTGATTCAATTATGGGACTTTATCTGCTTGTCATTGCTGCAGCTGATAGTTATTATAGAAGTCTTTATGTCTTCAATGATACCAATTGGAGGAACGGAAATATGTGCAATTTTGCTGGCTTTTTAGCCACATTTTCATGTGAATCGTCAGCTTTTTTAATATGTCTTATTACAATAGACAGATATTTAATCATGCGTTATCCTTTAGGGGAGCACAGGTTTTCAAAGAAGTGTAGAAATTTCGCCCTAATATTTACCTGGTTCGTTAGCTTTATACTCGCCTTGATTCCAACTTTTCCACTTGACTGGGATATTTACTCATCCAACAGTATGTGCTTGTCTCTACCACTAAATATTGTAACAAACAAAGGATGGAAATATTCGTTTTGTGTTTTAGTTCTCCTCAACTTTTTAACATTTCTGTTCATCTGTATGGGTCAAATTTTAGTTTTTCGTTGGTTTTCGAAAAATAAAATACCAGATAGTTCAATGATAAAGAACATGAGAAAAAATGATGTAGCTGTTGCAAAAAATCTTGCCTTTGTTGCCGTATCAGATTTCCTGTGTTGGTTCCCCATTGCCATAATGGGATTTATATCTCTTGCTGGCCACAAGTTTGGTAATGAAGCCTACTCTTGGTCAGCTGTACTGGTAATTCCAGTCAACTCGGCATTGAATCCTATAATATACACAGTTCCAGCAATTACAAGAAAACTTCGAGCCTCCCATTGATTGGACTAAAATATCTAAAAGTTAACAATCACCTGTTTGACAGAAAAAAAGGGGAGCGAATATGTGCTAAGAAAGGAATGGGATTGTTTTTTTAAGCCAACCGAAGGCCAAGGTCCAGGCTATTAATGTGGTCAAGGATTTGAGGCGGACACGAGGGTTTACGCAAGGGAGTTGACAAGTTGGGGAATATGATTAGTGCTATTTGAATTTGAGAGGCCACTGTTGTATATTGTGACAAACGTGTGTGTATATATATATATATTGCATATTTCGTTATTAAAGAGTGTTTTTACTGACTTTTGGTGCAATGCATTGTTGTGTGAGAGATGATGTTATGTTATAGCGCCTACAAATGCAGGTGAAAGAGGTACGTCACAAGGACGTGACAAACTAATATAATCAAATAATTTTGTGATCGTATTATTATACCGATACCTTATTTCCACTTTTATACAATATGTAGTACATTAGCTTCATGTAGTTATGGTTATTTGATTACTTAAACAAGGACTTTGTAGATGAGTTTATTTTACTATTAAATATAATATTACGCCAAAATATTCTATTAGCTCAAGTTGCTGGAGATAAGTATTTCAACTGGGGCACATTTGATCGTTCATAAATTCTAATTGACATAGAGTTAAAAGGAAACATTCTAATTAATCTAATGACAGGTCATGAAACTAATCAGTTACATCAACACATTCCAGAAGTAATAAAAGAAGTGATTTGAAAATTCGAAAAAAAATAAATATACAATTTATCAGAAGCATTAAGTTGACAACAATGTTTTTATTTAAAGCTATCTAAACTGATTTTTTATCCAGGAAAATAGAGATTCGGTCCTAGAAAATTAATTAAATTTATTATTCTATGTTATTTCCACGCTAAACTTGATCCAATGAAAAGCAATAAATTTAATTCGCCGTAATATTAAAAAGCTCGACAAGTTTAGGCGTTGATTCCCTGTCTTACATCATTGTTGTCACGAACTCAAAAATAGCAGTAAGCCTTGCAAGCCTCCAATGTTAAGGGGATGGGGGGTGGGGGATTAGCAAAAATGTTAAAATGTCTAATACCTTATAAAAGCAGATTTGTTCTAATTAGTTTTTAGAAATAGTTATAAGAACAAGCAATTGAGTCAGACTTTGTTAAAAATGTTTTTTTTTCCTTTTGATTTGAATAAAGGTGTTGAAATTTAAAGATCTTTTTTTAATACTTTCATAAAATCAAAATTTTTCAAAAACCACATATAGAGAGAAATTTGAATATACTACTTATCATCATCTAAATGCATGCGCTATCAGGAGAAAATTTAGAATTCTTTAAAAATATATTTTTAAAAATTAAATTTACAAGAAGTACGTTAAATATTGTTTTTACGCCTTAGAATTAAAAAAAATAAATAACAATAACTTTTCAATTGTGCTGCCTATGTAAAAATACGTTTTTAGGGTGTGTAGTTATATATGTTATAGGAATATGTTATGAATATCACTCAATTATATCAGGAAATTCACGAAATATTAAGATTCTAACATCCACACATATGATAAAACGTGCAATTGAGGAAAAGCAAAGAGATATATTGATGGTAAGCTTTTTTCTGAGCTTATACCTCAGGTACATCCAAATCAGTTTATTTTAAATTTAAACATAATATTGTTATGACAAAAAAAAAAATAATGCTAAAAAAGCATCATTTATTTTTTAAAATTCATGC
>MUZC01002404.1:1290627-1305826 GCA_002072015.1 Radix auricularia | reverse complement strand
TTCATTATTTAAAAATAACGTGGGGCCAGTATATTTGAAATTAATTTAATTCATGTAAATACACTTTAATGCTATTGATTCATAATGCTTACTGTGCTGATCAACACTATCTTTAGTTTGATGTATGGTAAGGTGAGTTATGTCAATTGCATAATTTTTTATGAATTTTTAAATTTTAGCATTTTTAATTATCACGTGTTAGTACTTATGAGGGTACTAGTTTTAAGGATTTTATCAATTAAAGTGATTAAACTGTTTCTATCTTGAAATTCATTTACATAAATTGTTAGGCTTATTAAAAATACCTTAATTTGATGTTAGATGTTGGATATATTGATTTTTGTGACGAGGTGACATATTTTTATGTTTACATTTGTGTATCATTTCATGCCACTATTTAAAAGCTATTTTAATGGGGTTAAGCATTAATAAGATTTCTCTCATTTCATTTTTTTATAATTAGATTCATCTGAGAACATTTTGAAATGCCTTCGGCTCAATAGTGTTTTGCCAAGTATTTTTTATAATTTTTTTAAAAACTTCAATTTTTGAAAATTTAATGGGGTGGGTATCTTTGAACTTATTTTAATGGATATAAATGTACTTCAATGCTATTGATTCACATTACTCATTGTTGCTGTTAAAATTACCTTTAATTTGATGTATGGTATGTTTATTTATGTCAGTTGCATAAATTTATATGAATTTTTGAAACTGTGCATTTTTCACTTTTTGGGTAGGAAAATAAAAATGAAAAAAAATTGATGTTTTCAATTTTTAAATATTTTTTTACTTTTGAATGAATCAATGTAGAGGCTTCAAAAAAATTGGGCTTATTAATTATAAACTTTGTTGTAACTTTACCAATTTCTAGACATCTCAGTAAATTATGTTAGAAAATACCAGTCTTTGAAAATGACCTTTTTTGAAAAGTGAAAAAATGCCGATTTTGGCCTTTTTTCAAAAAATTTGAAAATAGCATAACTTTTTTGTTTTTTTAAGATAACTCTGTAATTTTTTTTCCCAATGTCTTAGAATAAAAAGTACTACAAAATGAAATACACCAAAATTATAAAATCCTAAAAAATAAAATCAGTTTGGACTACCTAATTAAAATGTATAAACTGTTTTTTTTTTTAAAAAGCGGACTGTCACATCTTATACTCCGGCAATGTGTAGACTTCTTTCACCAGTCAACATAAGCGTCAACTTTTGTCTTGATAGCCTTTTCTTTTCCTGAATCCCAGGACAAATCACAGTGCAGGACAATCAGACGATTGACTACGAGACCATGCCTAGAGTCCGCCTCATTGTGGCGGCCACAAGCGGCAACTACAGCGCCTACACGACGGTGTGGATAAACATCACAGACGTCAATGACAATGTTCCTAAGTTTTCCCAGAGCAAATACGTGTCCGCAATATGGGAAAACAACCCACCAGGGGTTGAAACATTTGTCACCCAGGTAAGAAAAGGAAACCTGAGCCAAATAGCCATTTTAACTTAGAGTGTACTCTCTTTCTTTGTTGGGTTTTTACATTTTAAAGGAACGTATTGAATAAAGAAATATGTAGGCCTGAAAAAGACAACAAGACTGAGGGTATCTGCAAGAAGCTTTGCTCTGTGAACAGGCAAAGACAAGAATTTTATAACGATGAAAAACTTTACTATGATGTGTAATCCAACTAGACATTAACAAGAAAAAATATTTATTTAATTAAAATTTTATGCTGTGCTTCTATTTGTGCCATTTTAGCTTGAAAAATACTTGCACTAATCCAACATTCTATTTTCCGGAATCACAGTAAAATTTGACTTGAACCATCATGACTAACCTTTTGATTCCCCCGCACTCCAGGTTTACGCTAGAGATGCTGACAGTGGGTTGAATGCTGAGATCATCTACTCCATCATCGGCGGCAATGATGACAACGTCTTCCAAATTAGACTGCCGCACACCGGCATCGTCCATACCAGCATAGAAGCTGCACCGCTGGACAGAGAGTCCAGGCCTCAGGGATACAAGTAAGGGGGATAAGGATAAGATAGTGATATCAAATCTCTGAAGTAAAGGGATTCGCCAAACAAGAGAAATGAGCCAGCTGATTTGATATTTAAAGAGAAGTTGTGTCATAGACCTGGTGTTGTGTCATAGACCTGGTGTTGTGACATAGACCTGGTGTTGTGTCACAGACCTGTTGTTGTGAATTTGACCTCGTGTTGTGCCATTGACCTCGTGTGGTCATAGACCTGGTGCTGTGTCATAGACCTGTTATTGTGTCATAGGGTGTTGTGTCATAGACTTTGTGTTGTGTCATAGACCTGGTGTTGTGTCATAGACCTGGTGTTGTGTCATAGACCTTGTGTTGTGTCATAGACCTGGTGTTGTGTCATAGACCTGGTGTTGTGTCACAGACCTGTTGTTGTGTCACAGACCTGTTGTTGTGAATTTGACCTTGTGTTGTGCCATAGACCTGGTGTTGTGTCAATGACATGGTGTTGTGTCATAGACCTGGCGTTGTGTCATAGACCTGGTGTTGTTGAAAATCTATTTCCTTTATTCTTGGACTCCCTTCACTTAAGGCTCAAATCAAATTGTAGACACAGGTCACTGAGTGACCACAGGTACTAGTTTGAAAACAATCAGTGCAGATAGTTTGTTACTAATTATTAAGCTATAACATTGTTGGGCTGTGCTAGGGAGAAATCCAATTTGTGGATACAGGTTATCAAGTTAATGGTAGTTTGATAGGATATCACATCACATGTTGTGAGATTGATTGCTAGTTGCACATGATAGTAACTCAAAATGTAATTGGATCTATGTCCTCAGGTTGATCATATTGGCACAAGATCGTGGCTTCCCTCCCCTGACAAGTACCTGCAACCTGGTCATCAATATTGTGGATGAAAATGATAATCCCCCATTTTTCCCAGACATACTACCACAGAATGTCTCTGAAAGTAGGTCAAGGTTATAATGTCATTGTGTGTGTCATTCTGTCATTTTATTTGTCATTCTGTAATTTTATATGTCATTCTTTAAGTGCATGTGTTATTCTATCATTTTATGTGTCAGTATGTCTCACTCTTACGTCTTTGTTTAACTCTATTCAGCATCTCATTCTGTCATCATTCGTCTTGTTCTGTCATCATTCGTCTTGTTCTGTCATCAATCGTCCTGTTCTGTCAACCTACATTTATCTCTCTTTCTGTATCTCATTCTGTCATCATTTGTCTTGTTCTGTCATCATTCGTCATGTTCTTTCATCATTCGTCAGGTTCTGTCATCCTACATTTATCTCTCTTTCTGCATCTCATTCTGTAATAAAATTACTCTGGTAGTATGTGAAGAACCTAATGATTCTCTAGCACCAAAGTGCCACCTTACAGCAGGGATCTAATTAAATCTGTTCACACAGGTAATACCTCCATCTCATTTGTGCCTTCTTTTTTATCTTCAGGTCGTGATGTTGGCTACGTTGTTGCCATGGTGACGGCCAATGATGTTGATTTGAACCCAATCCTGGTTTATGACTTTGTCACCGACGGAAATCCCGAAAATACCTTCAGTCTGGACAGTTCTCTGGGACGACTGACGCTGGCCAAGCCACTGGACCATGAGAAGAGATCTCGTTACATTGTGGGAATCCAGGTCAGTAGCTCCTCACATAATATGGTTGTTCCAGCAGTTTGAATTTTTATTTAAACTTTAAAGACCTATATAGACACCAAGGCATTTTTAAATTTTAAAACCATTTTAAACAGGTTAAAAAATATGTTAATTTTTGTATGTAACTTTCAAATAAATTAAATGGTAGTTTTTAAGAGATTGGATTAGAATTTAATTAACTTTCATGGTCGCTCCTGCAAACATTATGTCGTCTGTAGGTGTCTGATGGAAAGCCTGACCACACGCGGCAGAAATGGTTGGACGTAAATGTTGTGGATGAGAATGACAACCCACCAGTTTTCACCAAGCAGAGCTATGAGGTTAGATATCTTATCTTATCTCTTACAGACGCTAACTTCTATACAGAAGGTTATTGCGTCCTACGCTTATCTTTAATTGGTCGATGCCAGTTTTTTTTTAAAAAACATTTTGTAATTACAAGCCCCAGGTGTTAGTTTTGGCCCTTTGTGCTGAAGGATGTGAAATATCCTGCTAAATATACCGCAGATTTTTAAAATAATTGTATGAAACAATGTTACTTTTTAAATACTTTATATTAACTTGTAGTGTCTGCTTGCTTGCTTGCGTACAAACTTTGGATTGATTTTTAACCCACTTCCCCGTATGCTGGCAAGCTGAAATTTTCCCAGTCAGACTCGTGCCAGTGAAAAAAAGATGTATTAAAATTTTAAATCAATCTAATGTAGTGTCATGAAATTAGTTAATTTTTAGATTATCTCTATTTATGTCTATGTAGCATGTTAATTTTTGTGCTAGAGTGTTGCGGTACGTATTATATTGAACAACCTTTTTAATACATTCCTGTTGCGCTGTGCAGTGCGGATTATATTGATGATACTTTTAAAAATATATTTCCAACCAGTGCGCATTATATTAAACATGTTTTATGAGACTTAACTAAAAAAAAATATTTTTTTATTGTCTTGCGCTGCGTATAATCATGAACATTCTTTTAGTTATGTCTGGTATATAAAGGATTTAAAGTAAAAAACTTTGTTTTTGGCAGTTTTTTAATTTGTTGTCAAATCATTGAATACGAGCTTGATGCTTAATAATATTTGAAAAACTTGAATTTCAATCTCAAGTCAAATTATTCCACTTAGTAGAACCAATCATTGTTTGAAGAATGTTGACCACTTGTAGCAAACCATTGATTCCATGACTTTGTGCATCTTTGTGTCAGGTGGCGCTGCCCGAGCAAACCACAACAAACCAATCCGTGGTGACTGTGGTCGCTAACGACGCCGACTCTGGTTTGAATGCTGAAATAGTTTACAGTATGGCCTCGCAGATTTCCAGCTTCTATATCAATGCTAAAACTGGTGAGAGTCATTGTTTACATAGGTTAACACAAAGCAGTGTGCCTATTTATTCATTTCTTTAAATTATTGAAGCTGTCTGAGATATTAAAATGTTTTGTAACCCTAGGGCTCCCTCCAGTACATTAACTGAAATTTCTACTTGTAGCAAACATCACACAGACGTTGACTCACAGTATGTGCATTAGCTGAATCTGCTTACATTGTAAAACTTCTATAAATAGAACAAACATATTTGGACCACTACAGGCACTACAGCTTAAATTATGTAATGTGTCATCATGTAATTGTAGCACTGAGATTGACAACCTTCTTGGCCATCTTTAATTACCAGACTTTCAATATATTTAGCCACATGCTGGCATATTATTTTGAACAAATAAATTAGTGCAAGGATCTCTAAACATCATTACTTTTCAAATTAAAATCTTTGTTTACCCAACATTAAACACTAGTGATCTATTTGTTTTTAGGTGGATAGGAAGGCTGAACCTGTGATAAGATTACTTTTTGTCAAACAAAACTATGGTTGTACCCATGCCCTGTTTTACTTATTCCTTACTGTTTAACTTTGTTAAAAAATCATTTCCCCAGGCACCATCTACACCAACAGGAACATCACTTTCACATCGGGAGAGTCCATCATACAGCTAGTCGTCATCGCAAGGGACAGAGGCACGCCATCATTGTCTTCCATGGTGGCCGTGCACATTCAAATAACAGATGTCAATAAATACCCACCCAGATTTTTGGAAACTGTCAGATACACGTAAGTAAAATTTCCAACCTTGATGGACATGAACTAAATGTTTAGAGGCATAAAAATTGCTCTTTCGCCTAATTTGTTTAATTTATTAAAAATTGTATCTGCCTTGCCTTCTGAAATAGCATTCAAAGAAAGGTGTTAAGTGACGTTAGGTTGGTAAACAAAAAGTTAGTTTCTCTATTCACCTTGGGATTTATTATGTATTTTTTTTTTTATGTATTAAAATATATTTACCCCCCATCACCAGATCAAACATCAGCGAGTCGGCACTTAGAGGACTGCGGCTCTTCCAGGTCTCTGCCATTGATGACGACGGGAGCTTTCGAGATGACAACATCAACTATACTCTCATCGGCAACGGCACACAGTTCTTCTACATCGGCCAACGTACAGGGGAAGTCTTCTACAATGGTGGCATCGACTATGAAGTTCAGCGTCGATACGAGCTGTCAGCTGTAGCCACAGACAGGGGCACACCACCCAAGAACGCCTCAGTCCCTGTCATCATTACGGTCCTGGATGAGAACGACAATTCCCCAGTGTTCCTTGAGAAGAGCTACTCCATAACACTGGATGAAAACTACCCGCCAAACATTGTGTTTCTGACGGTCAACGCCTCAGACGCCGACTCAGGTCCCAATGCAGAGGTCAAGTTCTCGATCACGTCTGGCAACAGTGATGGGGTTTTCTTTAACCCTCGGGGCGAGGGCGGGCTGATCGTCATGGAGGGCATGGTGCTGGACTACGAGTCCCAGGCTCATCACAGGCTGATCATACGTGCTATGGACTGTGGATCATGTCCTAAAACTAGGCTGTCTGCGTTTGTGACGGTTGACATTGTGGTCAGAGATGTCAACGAGTTCAAGCCAAAGTTCCCTGTTAAGCACTACCTGGAGGACGTTTTGGAGGAACAAGAAATCGGGTCTTTTGTGTTCCAGGCACACGCCAATGATGGTGATGGGGGAGAGATGGGGATCCTCACGTACAGCCTGATGAACGAGTATGATTACCGGTTATTTGCAATTGACCCGATATCAGGGGAAGTAACCACAAAGGAAAAGTTTGACTATGAGCGTGAGAAATCCCCGTACCTGTTCAACCTGACGATTTGTGCCACAGACAGGGGCCAGAACTTCGACATGGCCGCTGTGACCATTCGGTTGGTGGATGTTGATGAATACGAGCCTCGTCTGAATGCTAAAGATTACAAGTTTGAAGTACCTGGCTCAGCTAAAGCTGGTGATTTCATTGGACAAGTCTCAGCTAAAGACAATGATGGTGGGGACGCTGGACGGCTCATCTACACATTTCAGAATCCCAGCCCTTACTTTGCTATCAATCCTTTCACCGGAAACATCACTGTCGCTTTCACCTTGCACGGGGATCCTCCCAAAACCACCACCTCAAGCTCCAGACGCAGACGGGCCCTTACCTCCAACAGTGAAGAGCTCATTATTCAGGTGTCATCGGGGCAGCCTGGCTCCAAAATCAGTGTGGCTCCTTGCACTATAACCATTGACCGGTCCTGTCCTGGATGTGAGGCACAAATGGGCATGGCCCCCATGGACCAAATGAATGTGGGCAGCTTGGCTGGCATAATTGTGGCCTGCATTGCCGTCGTGATCATCATTGTTGTCTTCATCATCTGTTTTCTGTACAGGCGGAGACAGCCCAGGAAATCTGTACCCAATTATTCCAGTGATTCCACAATAGATCTGGATCCTCCGCCCCATCTTCCCCCGGATCGTTCGGGATACGCAGACGTCATCCGCAGACCCATGCCACCCAACTTGATGGCGTCTGATGTGTCAGACCAGTCCCAGAACTCCGCCTCTAGTGGAAGGGGATCCGCAGAGGCAGAAGAGGAAGACGAGGAGATCAGTCGAATCAACTCCAGCAGCTACCTGCATTCCTCACAAGCATTCCGCCAGAAGGCCATGCCAGACTCTGGCATCCAACACGATGATGACACCTTGTCAGAGCCCACGGCTCAGACCCACCAAGAATATCTGGCCAACCTTGGTATAGATTCTTCCAAAATCGGCAAGAGCAAGCCCATCACCACCACCACCAACAACAGCAACAACAACAACAAGCGTCTGGGCAGATCAGCTGAGAGCATGCATCAGTTTTCTGATGAGGGTGGGGGTGAGGGGGGTGTGGACACAGACTTTGAGAAAATGACTGATCTAGAGACAGACGAAGAAATAAGGCCCCAGGGCATGAGCTTCCATGAGCCAGATACCCATAATGTGGGGTCGCTGTCCAGTGTGGTCAACAGCGAGGAGGTCAACAGCGGCTCGTACAACTGGGACTACCTCATAGACTGGGGGCCCCAGTACCAGCCCCTCGCCCACGTCTTCTCAGAAATCGCTAAACTGAAAGACGAGAGCATCACGCCCAAAAAGCAACCAATCAAAACTGTCCCTCAGCGTCAGATTAACTCCTCCCTGAAACAGCCCCAGGTGAGGACTGTCCCGCCTCCCATAATAACCAATGCACCCCCCATGGCAGTGCCACTCCTCGCTGCAGAAGACAATGAGGATGTTTCGGATTATGCCCACGAAAGCCCGACGCTGCCGATGTTGAGAAACACCCACCAATCCCACCTGCAGGCCAATCACAATCATTTTCACCACAATCACATCTCACATAACAATCATGTTCCCCAGCATGCTCAGGTGGCTGCAATACAGCAGAGGCCGCTCCCTAACAAACCTAGTCACACGTCCCAGGGGCCCCCCTCTCAGTACACTCCTCCGCCCCCTCCCAGTTACAACCAGATCTACTCACCTCATATCAAACTGCTGGCTCACTCTGACCCGCGGTCAGCTCAGCAGATGAAGCACCCCCAGCATCACAGCCCACGCATGNCCCCTCCCCCTTTACCCCCGCCCAACCAGTCCTCCTCGGGCGGCCGCTCCCAGCAGAACTCCACCCATGCTTCCACCATGAACATTTCCCTGTGTTCCCTGCCCCGGTCACCCATCAGTTACGAGTCCAGCTTGACCTCGGCGGCCATGACCCCGTCGCTCACGCCATCGCTGTCTCCCCTGGCCACGCGGTCGCCATCTGTTTCCCCGGTGGTCAGCAGCGGCCACACCACACCTGGCAAGTCTAGTTCTAGACAGAACCTTACAAAACAGTCTTCCAATTCTCACAGTGTTTCCTCAGGCTCAGAAAGAGAATTCACCATTTAACATGCAAATAAAACACAAACAAACTTGATATTGACTTTCTCTAATCAGTCATGGAATTAAAGAACTATATTCAAAGGCAGTGGAGCTACATAATGTTGTGTTTTTTTTCTGCTTCTGGAGATGTGTTACTTAGCAGCCAATGCCATAAATAATAAAGTGTGTGTAGTAAAGTGGATCTGTGTTCAAGCTGGGACTTAATTCTTTCACTTACATCAGGGCACCAGAGACCTCCGGCAGATCTACTTATTCCAGGTCAATCTTGTGTCAATGATTCGTGGGTGGTCATATGGACATGGACTTAATTCCATTTGTTTTGTTAATTATGGTGTTACTGGTCAGTAAGATGTGAATGTTGGACACTGGGTGGTGTTACTGGTCAGTAAGATGTGAATGTTGGACACTGGGTGGTGTTACTGGTCAGTAAGATGTGAATGTTGGACACTGGATGGTGTTACTGGTCAGTAAGATGTGAATGTTGGACACTGGATGGTGTTACTGGTCAGTAAGATGTGTCTGTGAATGTGGGACACTGAATGTTGGACACTTGATGGTGTTACTGGTCAGTAAGATGTGTATCAATAAATTTTGATATTTTATGATGTAATTTTTCAACAGGGTGTCTCTGTGAATATGTGTAATAAATGGCTTGAGTCTAAGGGAGTTTCGTTTGCTGTTCTCATGAATGTTTTACAGGCTTTGAACAAAACAAAGAACATGATCAAAACTTTTTAAAATGTACACAGATTTGTATGTATTTAATTACAATGAATTTTGATGTTCATTACATGTCACTTGTGTTTCTGTCCTACCATTTGACCAAACTAGGGAAACAGAATTGTTAATATTCAGGTATTAAAATAGGTAAAATTGTGCATTAGGTAAAGAGAATTAATGATTGTACTTATGAATTAACCCCAGAATATATTTTTAGTCTAATGAAATAGAGCTTGAACACCATTCTTCTATTTGAAGGTGTCAACAAACAACTTTGATTCTGTTCTGTCCAATCCCACAGCCTGTTGCCATTTATACTGTGTATAGAAGGATCATCTGTAATATATAAGATACCTACTGTTTTGTTACTGTCAATGATTACCAAGGGTTAAACTCCAACACCCTGCCACAGCATTAGCTTTGATTCCTGGTGTCAGACTGGCTTTGTTTACATTAAGGATTGAGCAAATTTTATTCTTTGATTTGTGATGTTTTCAAATGGATTGTTTTAAAATTTAGCTGTTAGGCTAATGAAATGGGTTATTTTAAATTAAAATTGTGTTATGATTTACATAGGTGATACATTTTAAACCTCTTTTGTTTTTTTTTAATGAAGGAAAAAAAACTGGACTGTAAATGGCTAGTGAAACAAAAAAAAAAACATGCAGTGGTCTCAAAAATGTTGACAGTTTTTCAAAATAAAAGGTTTAAGAAATAAGTTAGTGTTCAGAAATAAGTTGAAACTGAATGGTAGAAAATGTGTGTATAAATCTTGGTCTAGTCGGCTGTAATACTGCATTTTGTGAGCAATGACATGGGGGATGTGCGATGTAACATACCTCTATAAAAACTTCTTCCAACTCCTGATTTGACTTTTCTTACTGATACTGTTTGTCCATTCAATATTTGTTTCCTTCTTCCCTCTCTGTGTCAAAGTTTGATGTCAACTACTAAGACCTTCAAACATAAAATGTGAATAGAAAGAATTAATTGTTATGATGAATTCAACATTTCAATTTTTGTGTAAACTTTAATGACAAATGTGATGCTCTTCCCATCCCCCTTACCCCACCCCATGCCCAAAGGTTTGATCTCTCCACTAAATGTTGAATCCTTGAACTATGAACCCTTGAACTATGAACCCTTGAACTATGAACCTTTGAACTATGATAGTAATTTAATCCTAGCCTCTTGGAGAATAGAAGATGGGAACAATTTTCTTTATAATTAACAATAAATGTGTTACAACTATACACAACTCTTCATTTTTCAAAATAAGAGAAACAATAATTTGAGAATCACTGTCTTGTATAGTATCTGTATCTTCAATAACAACATTAATGTTAACCTGTAACTTAAAAAAAAAATTGTTATTCATCTTGTTATTATATTTTGAACTAGTAGAACGGATAGTTTGTTACTGCATTGATGATGTAACAGATCATTTTATAGCCTGTAACAATGATGCTACAGTGAGTATAATGTCCTGTAACATTGATGCTACAGTGAGTATAATGCCCTGTAACAATGATGCTACAGTGAGTTTAATGCCCTGTAACATTTATGCTACAGTGAGTATAATGCCCTGTAACAATGATGCTACAGTGAGTATAATGCCCTGTAACATTTATGCTACAGTGAGTATAATGCCCTGTAACATTTATGCTACAGTGAGTTTAATGCCCTGTAACATTTATGCTACAGTGAGTATAATGCTCTGTAACATTAATGCTACAGTGAGTATAATGCCCTGTAACATTTATGCTACAGTGAGTTTAATGCCCTGTAACATTAATGCTACAGTGAGCATAATGCCCTGTAACATTAATGCTACAGTGAGTATAATGCCCTGTAACATTTATGCTACAGTGAGTATAATGCCCTGTAACATTTATGCTTCAGTGAGTATAATGCCCTGTAACATTAATGCTACAGTGAGTATAATGCCCTGTAACATTAATGCTACAGTGATTATAATGCCCTGTAACATTAATGCTACAGTGAGTATAATGCCCTGTAACACCCACCTTACAGATAGCTTACAATCACAAATTCTTAGCCATCACCCTAATGTTAAATGCCAGCATTAAACTATCAATTGTCTTCTCAGGCTTTCTTAGCACATTTGGCTTATGATGGATATTTTAGGTAGTACTGAAAAATATTGGATACTTTTACCTGCATTGTTTTCTGAGAATTGATTTAGTAAAAGTTGATGTAATTAATAAATAGCTGTTGTTGTAGACCCAACAGTCACCTCACGTTGACTTTCGTAGCATCTTATCTTCTTATGCAATTATTGGTTGAATTTATTCTCGGGGACATCAGTTTATTGAATGGGACAAGGCATTTTTCTACTCAACTGCTGATCGTTTGTCATAAGAGGTTCTTTAAAAGAAGGAAATGAACTAAAACCCATAACAAAAATTTCTTTCACGTTGATGTAATTATTTGAAGCTTTGATCACCAAAATTTTCATTTACAATATCAGCTATCATGTACCTTTAAAGTTTTTTTTATCCTAATTAATAAGGAACCTAATGAAGTTGTTATCCTAATTAATGAGGAACCTAAATTTGTCAGCCCACAAAAGAACAAAATAAACAAAACAGTATTTAATTTATTTCAATAGATTATTGATTACACTGAAAGACATGCTATTTGGCTCTATGAACTGGGCCAAAATGTTAGACCTTCTATTATATAATATTCCCACAGTTAACATTTACTGGTCATAATTAGGAGTGACAAAATTGGGGTAGATTTCTAATTATAAATTCCTTGAGGCATTGAGGAATGGGGACATCTCAGAACTTTGTTACCCAAACAGAACAACCATTAAAGATAACATGTCAAAGTTTTGCCTTTGTTGTATCTTATTATTGTAGCAGATCTATTTACAAGTGTGTGTTTGAATTTTGAATATTAATTTATTTTTTTAGATAAAATTTCCATCATAATTTATGTTTTTAAAAAGAACAACCTTTTAAATAGGAATATTTTTGTAGGACTTAACAAAATTGCACTTAAAAAACTCTAGCATTTTGGTTGCATGCCAATTACAAATTTGAGATTTCAATTGTATCATGTTTATTTTTGTGAAATCAATAGGACTGATTGGTGACAATCATTAAAGAAAGTAATTGGAAGTTCACTATAGTGATACTAAGATTGACGTGAATCTAATCAAATAATGTTCTATTTTATTCTCTTCATTCTTTGTTGCAAGGGGTGATCATGCCATCTCCCTCATGTATTATGTTTGTTATATTATTGTAAATAGCTACCATTTGTTCAAATTCTATACATACCTTCATAATTATATATATATATATTGTTTTATATTGAATGATATGATCTTGTTTGTTATAGAGAATTGAACAAATACAAATGAAGTAACTTGGATTCTGCAAAAGAATTTTGCAATAAATTATTGAAGATGATCTTTTTCTTTTGTTTTTCTTTTTAGTTTAAATTTACCTTAAGCTTTTTTTTTTTTTTTTTTTTTTTTTTTTTTCTGTATTTTTGTTGTTGACGAAATTCTATATTCCCAAGCACTAGGAATTGCATTAATTATTCACCTACAAAAATAATAATAGATTTACTATATAATATACTACCTGGGGGAACATCATCGGAAATTTTTAACTCTGAATTTACTATAAATTGAACTAAAGAATATAGAAAACAATCTTCTGGATTTATGGGGTTAAAGATCAATGTCAGGAGAAAACTAATTTATATTTCTATCATATTATATCTTAAGTTAGTACCCATAGCTTCTGAACTCCTTGCCTACCCCCTCCCTCCATGTGAAGACACATTTTTAGTAAAGTAAGCTATTTAAATTAGAGTTTTCGTAACAGTTATCAAGGGCAGGAAACTATCCAAATGTATGTATATATATATATATATAAACATTTTATTAAAGCACTGCTACCTATCCTTTAAATGGTTGCCATTTCTTATATTTAAGAACATGAAATCCAAAGATTAAAAAGCGGAATAAATCCACTTTCAGCAATGATGTATGAATCAAGTATAGGGGTAGATTCCCGAATTGACTGGTAACCCCACTCCAATACTTAACATCAATTGCTAAAGTTGTCTTTTTGACTTGGAATCAGTGGCGTCGCTAGGGGTGCGGTGGGGGCTGGCCGCCCCGGGTGACACCATCGGAGGGGGGATGACAACACAATATAAAATTCTGTATGTTCCCGGGATTTGGCACTGGAAACTCGGAGGAGTTCTATGGGTTAAGTCGTTAGCGGGTAACATCATGATCTACCGCATCGGGTGACACCAACCCTAGTGACGCCTCTGCTTAAAATCTATGTTTGTAAGATAAGAACAGTCAAAGGCCTAGACTCTTTGAACTATTCCCTACACCAGTGTTTCTCGAAAGACAGCTAATTATAATTCTCCATTTGCAGCCATTAGTAATAGACCACAAGCACCAACAGGGAAGCACATAGATTTAATTACGTTTCACTACCACGTAGGTACAGATAAAATAGTGCACCAGTTGAGCAATTGAACAAATTCAGCCGGTCCACCATACTAAAACTAAAACGTTTGAGAATCACTTCTCTCCACTAATAAAAGAAATTCTAGTACGTATCACCATATCCACCCAATGGCAAGTGTTTGTCTCTACTTGGTCACTGCAACTCTGGGCTTATTAAAGTATATAAATACCGTATATACTCGTTCTATAGCCGACCTTAATCAGACAAAATCTAAGGGAAAAGGTCGGGGGAGGGGGGTCGGCTCACGAGCGGGTCATATGATATTTTTGCATGTACATTGAATATCAGTGTTGTTATTGTAGATCATAGGGTCCTTTTTCACATTCTACAAGACTGCTCTACCAGAAGCTATAAAATATTGAACATTTGCACTTACCTTATTTATTCATGTTATTTATTATGTTAATTTTTAAATAAATTGTTCTATAAATTTGTAGGCAATCATAATGAACGATTTGGCTTGCAGTTTTAAAAATGTGTACCATTTTGTTTACGCTGTCCTATTATTTGTTGGGGTTGGCTTACGAGTGGGTTACACACGTTTAATACTATAGACTATTCTCGTACAAAAGTGGGGTCGGCTTATGAACGAAAGGGTGGGTTATAAAACATGTATATACGGTATTCATATTAGTCCAGAACTTCGTCTTTATTTGGCCATCTAATCCAAATAAATTTAGTGGCCAAGAGCGGTGACGTAGTTAATGAGTTTCTTCTGGCAAGGGTAAAGAGTTTGTATGACTAGCACACACACACACACAAAAAACAACAAAAACTAACTCATCTGTAGGAAGGGGTCTATCATAAATAGTGGTACCTGTGCTATCGGCAGAGTCCACTAACAGACAGGCCCATTCCATTAAGTCGCTAAGGGGCCGTCCATAAAGTACGGGGGCCGTCCATAAATGATGTCACGCGATTTTGGCCGATTTTTTACCCCCTCCCCCCCCCCTACGTCACGCGTCGTCACAAAATCG
>MUZC01002404.1:1244978-1284636 GCA_002072015.1 Radix auricularia | reverse complement strand
GTTTATGTATGCACATTTAAATAATCAATAATAATACAAGGGGAAAGTGTGCTAGTTACAAATAATATAAATTATTAATAAATTGGACAAAAACAATTTAAATATTTTCTTTAATTTAAATTAAATTTTATTTGATCAAATTTTTAAATGAGCTATTTATTGTTAATTTCCACAGCCTTATCATTGACATAAATATTTTCAGAAGAGCTATTTGTATTTTAATATAAATCACCATATTAATTTCAGTTTTAATATTAATAACAAGACAATTATTTGTTGTTATTATTATTAATTCATACATTCCATATTGATAATATTTTATTTAAATATTAATAATTAATATGTTAATCTTGCATTTTCTGCATGAATGTATATTATTTCATAACAAAGTTTAATTTTCTGGGGATAACTTAGGTTTTTAATTTATGAAATACTTTATTATATTATATGTTGTATTTTTGCAATTAGAGTGAAACAGTGCTAATTTTAAAGGCTTATTATTGTCTAAGGTACTTTTTCAGCTCTTTAATCTGGGCAAATACATTAATTTTGTTTATAAAACACTCTGCTAGCTATATTTTTTAGCCTTGCTAAAATAAGTTTACTGAATGGAGGTATTTTGAAAAATATATTATTCATCTATTTTAATATTCTTAGAAGATCAAAAGAAAATTTCACTTTTTATTTCGTTACTAGATCTTAGATTCTTCTTTTGTTTGTTTGTTAGTGAGACAAATTTCATTTGGCATCTTACTGTGACAACCCTGTAAGTAGGGTGATAAATAAACACAATGGCTGCATTACAATTACAGTTACCACATTAGCTTTTACTATTATCTTATCTTATATGTTACAGACGCTCCTTCTGTACAGAAGATTATTGCGTCCTATGTATTTCTATGGTTTGTGTTTAGTCCTGTATTCTTACTAGAGTTTTAAATGATGATAAAGTGTTGGCTTTCCTGGTTTCCTCAGGCAACCCTTTTCACGCCCGAATTCCGGATGGGAAGAACAAAAACTTGTAATTGTATGTGTTTGTTCTTGCATACGGAATAAGAAAGGTGTTTTTATCTTTATGAGGGTTGTATTTAGTTATCTTTGTGTAGTATTTCTAAATTAGAATTAATTGTGTAATTACTAATTTACTCTTGGTTCTTCTATCCTCTCGTGTTTCAAGGTTTAATGATTTAACTAATGGTGTTACTCTTGCCAGTTTTGAATATTCTCCATTAATGAATATGGCAGCTCATTTTTGAATTTGTTCTAGCCTATTAATATTTTCTTTGGTAAATGGGTCCCATACAGAAGATGCATATTCTAGTATAGGTCTCACCAGGGTGAGGTAGCATTTTAGTTTTATATCTTTATTACATTTTACATTTGTAAAAAGTTTCTTTTTATGAAACCTAAGATTTTGTTTGATTTTTTAATAACTTCATTGACATGGGGATTCCAAGATCTCTTCTCATTTATTATGACTTCTAAAGTAGTTTGCTTCTTTAGTTTGGGTTAAATCTTTTCCAAGAATCATATAAATGAAATATTTTGAATTTATTTGTTTTATTTTTCTTTGTTACTCTTAGCAGTTGAGACTTTTCTGGATGGAAAGACATACTCCCGTTAGTGTCCCATTTTATTTAATTCATCTAAGTATTTTTGTAAAATTTTGTTCTAACTTAATTTTTCTAACCTAACTTTGGTCCTATTATATTTATTTCTTTTTTTAAAAAGCGCCTTAAACATTAATAACACTTACAAAAAAGCGCTGTAATTTGTAAGAGCTAACATACAAGATACAATAATGCATTTAATAAATTAAAAACGTAATTTCTCAAGAGAATATTAAATTTTGCTTGCTGTGAAATAATAATTATATACTATACTATACTGTATACACTGTTTCCGACGACTTTGAATTACTATACGTATCAAAACTGCAGAATTACCATTCATTCATTTATAATTAATTACACATGAAATCATAACATATATATAATAATATATATATTTTCTTTACAAATTAAGTTATAATTTTGAATAATATAATAATTATTAACTTACCTTTATAATTTTGCAGTGTCTTGATAACTTGTTTTTTTAATCAGTGATCAGTAATAAAGTATTTCTTTTTCTAGTAGTAAGTTGTAGTAGTAGTAGTAGTCTGCTGAGCACTATGTTCACAAGTATGATCAGAGTATCTGTCCGATTCAAATTTTGTCCTTTAAAGTGAAGCCGTCGCGTAGGTATTAATAGATTTGAAAGACTATTTGGTATGCTGATGATTTGTTTTCATTGTGAATAATCCAGTTTCATCTCTGTTTTCGGGCCCATTAAGAGGAACTGATGTATACTAATTCGACTAGACTAGATGAAAGTGGCGGCCATTAAAATTTTGATCAGCTGCAAAGTCAAGTCACGTGATTTTTGTTTACCCCTTTAAAATCTGCATTCGCTAATAAAATAGTGCGTTTGCTCGATGGAGCCACACATGTACCGAGCATGCGAGTGTGCGTGTGGCCTGACTCTAAGATAATCAACATGACTTGACTGTATCAAGTATCCTTTTTGTCAAATTTAAAATAAATGCCTTAAAAACTGAGTTCAGAAGAAAGTTGTTTTGTGCTCCTCTCGAATTGCGATGTCGAGAATTTGATGCATTCAATAAAGTTAGTGAATACTGAATACTTTTGACTAATTTTAAATGGACACATTTATTATTATATTTAGAATGGCCAGAGGCGTTTTACCAAAAACCAATCGAAAAACTATAGCAAACTTAAAACTTTTATTATTGTATCAAATAGATTCCCCTCCCCCACCCACTCCCAAATGGATATTCGGTGGGATGGGGAGAACCCACCTTTACCGCCCCCCACACGCACACGGAAGAGATACTTTTTAATATAAATTATAAAGCAATTATATGAGCACTATACATTTGTATGTTAGAATAAATATATGAGCTTTCATTTCTTTATCGAAAGTGAAGTTTTATCCTTTTCTTCGTAGGACACAATCTTTGATATCTCAATATTGTCAGCAATGTGATGCTCAATAGCCAGAATAGCTATAGATTCGTCAATCTTGGTGTATTCGTTATTTAGTATTCATGTCTATTTTGCGATTTAGAAAGATTTTAAAACTGAGAACATTCTCCTCTCCATAAGTTTTGTATACACAGAACATTTTTGCAACAAATGCAGATATTACGCTTTTAGTTTTGATTAAATTTAATTGGTCACCTTGTAGTTTTAAATAAGTTTCGCTAAATTTGGAAAACAAAAACAAATCTGTCATGTAGGCTATGTCATTTTTTGAGTTAATTAAATTTTGTTTTTGCCTTCCAGGAATTCCAGCATTGAATCAAAGAGAGCATAAAATCTATTCAAACATGCACTTTAAGATAACCAACGTACTTCTGTGTGAAGTAGTAAACGATTAGTCTTCATCATTTTCCAAACAAAGTTAAGCAAATAATCTCTCGCTGAAGGCATTCCTTTTTGATTTTATTAACTGCTCTAATAACATAATCTAGTGATCCATGCAAACGTTCACTAAGATTTTTTGCAACTAAATGATGTCTATGAATGACACAATGCACTGGACATACATTTGGTACAGCTTGCTTTAAGAATGCCAGAAAGCCTCTGTGTCGTCCTACCACTGGCGGAGCACCGTCGGTAGCAAGAGAAATGATATTACTCAAGGGTATAGCTTTTTCATGAAAAAATCTTTTTAATTCAGTAAATAACATTTCACCTTTTGATCGGTTTCCAAATATTTAGCAAACAACAGGTCTTGGCAAAATGGTTTTTCTTTAAAAAAATCTTACATACGCTAAAAGTAAAGCCTCGTTTCCTGGCAAAATGGACTCGTCAAGCTTTAGAGAAAATTCGGTTGATTTTAAGTACTCACATAAAGAATTTTCTAGAGTATTCACTGTTCTTTATTTTTATTTCCGTAACAATAAAAGAGAACATAATTTTATTATGTTTAGACTAAACTTGCGCGGACCCCCTCGTGTTGTTTACGAACCCCTAAATCAATTTTGATTTTCCAGGGACCCCCTGAAAGGTTCCGTGAACCCCTGGGGTCCATAGGGACCACTTTGGAAACCACTGGTTTGTCCTATGCCTGCTTCTGTCAGTTTTTCGATAGCTTTCAAATAATCCTCAAAAAAGCTCCAGGTTGTCTTAACTATTTTTTATCATGAAGTCTGTTAGATGCCTTGTCTGTAGTAGTAGAAATTTTTTTTTTCAATGGTGCAGGACATGGACAAAAAATGCGTGACACCGTTGTATTTATAATTTCCCAAAAATAGTTGGATAGTTCGTTTCAGTTGGAGAAGAATGTAAAGAAATCAGTTTCAATGAACTGTTTTATTGAGGTGTGAGGCTTACTTGAACTCTCGTATATTTATAACAATTAAGTCCATATTTGTTGAAGAAATGTTATAAATTGTTGTTGGAATTTAACGGATGCGGCAATGTACGCCTTGACACGATGAACGGCTGACAAATTTGAATCAGTTAGAAGTTATATATACCAGCATATCAGCGCCATGTTTTATACCAGTTCAGCCCATTATTTTCACTTATTTTAAATTAGTATCAGAAGACTTTAGATTCATTATGGAGTTTTAAGTTTTTATAACAAACGTTCAGATATTTAAATATTAAATGAGTCCTTATTTTTAAAACTCTTTCCTTGGATTTTATTATTTTTATATAACTTTCTTTTTTTCATTTTTTACAAGCTATTTAATAATGAGGAATTAGCCTCGTCCCCCCACCCAAACAAAGTGCAACCCGGATCATTTGATTAGGTTATGGTTGAATTTGATAAGGTACATAAATGTTCGCTTACACAAATTGAGTGGCTTTCAAATTTCAACACACAATTATGTAACCAGCAGACCAGCCTCTCGTACTCGTACTATTTAAGCCTTTTTTTTAAATCAGATCATTAGCTTAAGTATCAAAATAGTGTATATCTAATATGGAGTTTGAAGTTTTGGCAGTAGAAAGGTTTGCATTTTTTACGAAAGTAACTATTAATTTTTTATATTTTTTATTTTATTATTTTTTTATTTTTATGAAATTTCCACTGTTTTTAAAATGTTCATTCATGGAAGCTAATTAACAAGTATTTTGCCGCCCCTAAAAAGTGCCGCCAGGGTATTTCCACCCCCGCTCTCACTACGCCACTGGTCCAAGATAAGTGACAGCTTGTGACAGGGGGAGTTGAAAATGGTAAAAATAGTGTGACGTACTTTATAGACGGCCCTATAAAGGCACTCTATGGTAATACCTTTCAAAACATTCTTTTAATTTTCTTTTTCTACGCTATATCTATAAGACTCTTTGTTAGACTCATTCGTATTTTTGCTGTTTTTTTCCTCCGATTTCCATTAAGTTTGTGTATTATTGGACATCTGCCCTTGTTCTTATCGTGATTACCACCACATTCCGACAGTCGCCATTTGATGAGACTAGAAAAGGTTTGTTTTGCATTGCTCCCTTCTCTCGCCTCACCACTATTTCCACAATTGCTTTGTAATTTGTAGCTGCAATGTTTTTGTTGTAACGAATCCAACAAACTGAAAGTGTTGTCCATAAATTATAAGTATATTAATTTAAAGTAGAGCATTTCTTTATTCTTCGATAATGTATATATCACAAATAGAGATACAAGATTAATGAATGTTTAGGGGAATGGGCCCATTGCTCGTTAGATCCTTGAGTGCAGCGATCCCATTGTACTGGTCTGGGTTCCCCACAAGATCCCAACTCCAGGCCCCAGCATAGCCGTGGTCATAAATATATTTAAACATGTCAACGATCTTCATGCCGCCGCCATCTTTCTCCCAGAATTCACCGACCAGGATGGGCTTGGTGACTCCGTAATCGGAAGCTGAGTTCTAAAAATTAAAATAAAATATAACAATAACAATAATAATTTGGAACATAACTTTTATCGCGGTACCACCGGTTGCGGTACGAAAGACGTTTTTCCTGAAATCCTAGACATTTACCAATAACACAAAGCATCATCATCAGTGGCACTACAGTCTATGACGGGCCATGGCCTACTTCTACACATTCCTTTAATGATGCCGATCATAATATTTTTTTTAAAAAATCAACATTTATTAATCATATGAACAATTTTTTTTTGTTGAAATTCCAAAATGTTATTTATAAAAATAATTGTTCTGAATTTTTTGCTAAGACGTTTACATCATAAAGATTAAATCTTCAAGCTCAGATTTCTTTTTAATAATGGGACTACTAAAAAAATTATAAACCTTTTATTTCAATGTAGTAAGTTTTGGATATTCAGAGCCGGCCCCATCATCATTATATATTTACCAAGCGAAACATTCGATTAAAACGTAGTTGCTGTAATGTAATTACCTTGAAGGCCGCCACGTTGTCGAAGTTGTTCTGCCAGGAGTAGGAGTGGAACTGGAAAAATTCCATGATTCCCTGAAGGTGTAAACAAAAGTGCGGCTGTTTAAAGTAAGTGCTAAACTTTTTTTTTTTTTTACTCTCATCACTTTTCAATCCCTAATTGTGCTCCTCGAATGGGTCAACAAAACTTTAGGTTATTTATGATTCCAGGATCAGATACTTAAATTAATTTATTGTTGTTTAGACTTTAGAGAGAAAAAGAAGAGTAGACAGCAAACTTTTATTCATTTAAATATCAAAAGTGATATGAGATCAGAAAGGGAGAGCTCTTGACCGTCGATACTTGATGATCGTTCAGGAGCGGAGGCCCGTCCATAACTTTTGTTGTTGAGCAACCCTTCCCCCCCCCCCCCCACAAACTGGAAACGGCATGTCTAAACATTGTTTAACTGACCGTAGCTTTACCACCGGCTTTGATCAGACAGCTGTCCGAGTAGTGGTCAACCCAACCATACTTGTCTGTGTTGAACTTGGGGTTGGACACCCCGACGCTGACCAAATACTTGGGGTCAACGCTTTTAATGGCGGCAGTCTGCCAGTTGAGGAACCTTTTTGGGGTAAAAAAAAAACAATGGGAGGTAAGACTTAAGGTGACGTCACATACAACAACATGGCGGAAACAAACAATGGGAGGTAAGACTTACGGTGACGTCACATACAACAACGTGGCTGAAACAGGATAGCATATACATAAAATAGGAAACTCTAATAATTGCAATTTCCCTTTTGATTGTTGTCGCTGGTAATGGTATGTCATAGGGGCCATTACAACAAGACTGGGATGGCTACAGTGGCAGTTTTAAAAAAAAATAAGGATTAAGTCTTTTTGCCCACAGTGTGTTTGTTCCTTCTCAGATGCTACAGTTAAATCCACCACTCACCTCAAGAATTGTTTATAGTCGTACTTTTTGCCAGCCCAGCCCGCCCCGCTGTTTTTGAGAGCCGTTGTGTCAAAGCAAGGATCTGGGTCACTCTGTGGATAAGTTTACTCTAAATTATATCGTTCCAAAGAAAACAAAAAAAGTTTTTTGACAGTTACACAAAAATTTCTTTTTAAATGAATATTTTACCTTCCAGATATTTCTTTAATAAGCAGATAAGGAAGGCATTTTAAATTTGATATGATAAGATAATTATTATTTTTAAAAAGGTCAAAATCAATATACATAATTTGCAATGCATGCCTCGTCCGTCCGTCCCATCTTCACATTAATCATTTTAGAAAGCAGCGCACCAAACTAACTCTTTTTCGAACGTCCGCATTAAATTGTTAAATTTAGGGGGGGGAAATGAATAAATTAAAATTAATGAAAGTGTTGTATTACATTATTTTTTAATTCTCATGTACATTAAAAAAAAATCATGTTAAGCCTGGTCCCTATTGGAATTCAGGACGTGTTAGCGCATTTTCGTATTATGTATCAGTACTTATGTTAGATATCAGAATTATGTAGTTATCAGTAATTGTGTTTAGATTTTAGACATATTTTTATGAATTTTCTTGTGTAATGAATATACCTGACATTTTTTTTATTTAAAAGTCATTTCTTTACATTTTAAAAAAATTTATTTTCTCTTTAATCTAACTACAAGTCACCACAAATGATGACGTAAAACTCTCTAAACTTGTACACATATTCTAATGACGTCAACTAAAAAAAAACAACTAATTCTTTTGCACCCTTTCGCACCACTCTTCAATACTTGTGGTATCGTGCATTCGACTTCCGGCAATGGCGGCTGTTCCCTGCGCTAGTGTTACCTCTCGATTCGAAATATTTTTTGGTAGTTTTAACGGGGTTTTTTAACGGATCGAGTAACTGAGTGTTGATGCACAAATGGCAGGTCAGGACATACAAAAAACATATATACCTCATGGGTCTAGGACTTATGGATGCTGAGATCAAGGGTGATGACGGACGGACGGACAAAACGGGTGCAATAGCGCATTCGACTTCTCGAAAATGCGCTAAAAATTAATAGATTGCAGCTGACATATATTTATTTTGAAAACTTCCGTCATTTTTGACGGGTGATAGATACCCTAGCAAGAAATATTTTTACAGCAATCTACCATTGGTTGAGGAATCCATCACACATGGGGGAAAATATATACACATTTGGAAGTGTATCCTTAACTATTATGCCAGAGGCGTCCAAACTTTTTGCATGGCGGCCATATTCCTCCCAGTAAAGATATTCGCGGGCCATATTCCTCCCAGTAAAGATATTCGCGGGCCATATTCCTCCAAATAAAGATATTCGCGGGCCATATTCCTCCCAGTAAAGATATTCGCGGCCATATTCCTCCAAGTAAAGATATTCGCGGGCCATAATCCTCCCAGTAAAGATATTCGCGGCAATATTCCTCCCAGTAAAGATATTCGCGGGCCATAATCCTCCCAGTAAAGATATTCGCGGGCCATATACCTCCAAGTAAAGATATTCGCGGGCCATAATCCTCCCAGCAAAGATATTCGCGGCCATATTCCTTCAAGTAAAGACCCTAACCCCTAACCCTAACCCGCAGGCCAAATTCCTCCAAGTAAAGATATTTGCGGGCCGCATTAAAATATTATAAAAATGACATAGGTTGATAAGTTTTTATTGCAAAATTTTAATGTGAAGGGTGAAACTGAGATCTTGAATTCAGTAAATAGATGAGGTCAGCGTCAATGCCACTTGTTTAGATATGCATGTTATCACACAGGTAAGAGTAAATTATTCTCGTCCTCACACGGTTCTTGTTAAATTTCATACCTGAAAATTTCTGCACACACAAGTATGTGGAGCCAAACAAACAGCATTTTCTTAGCAAATGTTTGAATCTCTCTTTATCCTGCTGACTGTAAAAGTCAATGAAAGAAAGTTGTTGGAATCTGTTGCAACGTTCAGCATCACTCTGCAGTTCAATGAATTCCAGTTACTGATTGCCTGGAGCAATATCAGGGTCAACAAAGAAAGGTGAAGAAAAAAAAAGCATGATTTCCTTTTCAATAGTTGCAAAGTCCTGAAAGCGTCTTTGAATGTCATCAGTAAGGAATGTGACATCTGCAACATACTTCTGCATGTGCTTATTGAAGTTTCTTTCTGGTAAACTTGTCATGATTACCTATAGTGAGAGGATCTGTGTGGTATTAGGCTGCATTTTAAACAGTTGTCTTCAAAAAATTCGCAGCTTGCTCCAAAAGGCATTTACATGTGAATCTAATGGGATTATCTCTGCATTGTGCCCTTGAAGACTTGTGTTAAGAACGTTTAGATGTCTTGCCATATCAACTCAAACATTTAAAATCTACCAGCCAAGCAATGTCAGATAATTCTGAAATTGGTTGTTCCTTATCTGTCATGTACTGTACTGTCCTGATTTCTTTTTTAAGTGTGTAGAAACGCTGACGTGCTATCCCCCGACTGAGCCATTTTATACTATTGTGCAACACAACATCTCCGTATTCTCTCTCTTAATATCAAGAAGATACTGCTGAAACTGGTCGTGAAGCAGGGTTTTAGAACAAATAGAGCTCATAGCCTTTATCACTTTAAGCCATGGCTTAAGGACACGATAACAACTTAAGTGTTTGGCTCAATGAAGTTGTTGGCGAATGATACAGTGACTTTTAAAACCTCTGCCAGCCTCTTCGCTGACTTTGATATAGACACATTTTCCTAGTCAACTGTGCTCTCCGTCATGGCAGGGGTGCCGTATTAAATACAGAGATTGTTTACTTGGTAATTTTATGTCATTGACAGCAGAAAAAAAAAGAAGGAGCTAAATTTGCTCCCTTGTTTGGTCTTTACAATTGAAACGCTAGTAATAATTAATGTTATCGATTTTTGACAACATATGTACTCAAAATAGTACAAAATTTCGACTTTTCTAAAATTATAATGTTTAAGAAATAATACGTCAGCCAAGTAATTATTTCAGATGAGGCCGCGGGTTACTTAAAATTGCTTCGCGGGACGGTTTTGGCCAGCGGGCTGCACTTTGGAGCCCCCTGTATTATGCTAATTAGGACTACAGTTAAAGATATCTTTGTAATAAAAATTTCATCTTTTGAGAATTTATTTCAAATAATTGGAATGGTTAAAGACCTTGTCATTTCAAGGCGAACACATACATAGAATTAGGTTATTATCCGTACTTGACAAAGAAACAAAAACTTGTTTACCACTCAAAACGCATTTCTCTTATTTTTTATACTGAGAGGCATTGTAAAAGCCTTTTCTAAAAATAGTAACATAACGTAATGAGAAGTGACGAAGCCTAACTACGATCTAATCGTACGATTTCTGCGCACATCTGGATGACGTCAGTTTATATAGATCCAAACACACAAGATATTGATTATAATATGGGTTAAAATATTTTGTTTCTATATGTATCCACATGTCATCTCACCACTTCCGGGTTGAGCATGCCCTCCGGCTCATTCATGATGTCCCACCCGCCCAGAGCTGGGTGACCTTTGACCGCCTTGGCCCAGGGTATCAGTGCCTTGTCGATGTAAGACTGTAGCTTGACCGAGTCCATGATGAGTCCGTCCAGTCGGTTGTGTGTGTCCTGGTTGACGGCGGCGTTCCACAGGGTGGGGAAGATCAACACGTCATACCTGCAAGCATCAAGGTCATTCAAGAGATGAACACGTCATACCTGCAAGAATCTACGTCATTCAAGAGATAAAAACGTCATACCTGCAAGAATCAACGTCATTCAAGAGATCAACACGTTTTACCTGCAAGAATCAACGTCATTCAAGAGATCAACACGTCATACCTGCAAGAATCAACGTCATTCAAACAATGAAATCTCCAGAAACACACCGTATCTGTAGGAGCGGACCAACGCGGACAAAATGGCTGGCACGAAACAATTAATGCTGTGATCTAATAATTGTATAAGGCAAATAAAATGTACTTCATTTGTGTCAGTGTTTTAAAAACTCTATCGCGTTTAAATAACCATGTTACCATTAAGTTCTTCCTATGGCGGATTAAGGGGGGGGGGGGCTGAACGGGCTATAGCCAGGGGCCCCCGGTAGTTTTGGGGCCCCTAAACTTTTTATATTTTATAATAAAAGTGTACAAATATTTGCACCAACCCTTTAAAATAAAATATATTAAACAAATTAATAACTTTTATATATTAAGCTCATTGCTATTCAGACCCGATAGTCTTAATAATCGAAAAACTTGATTTGAATGGCTCATTAAGAGGAAATATTATGAAATATAGTTTATATTTTTAAAATTTACCGTTTTTCACAAGCGCTGATGGCTCTTTGGAAGAGTTTAGGCTTGTGATGCAAGCGGTGTAGGGATCGATTCCCAATGGCGGAACATACATTAAAAAACAATTCTTTCTACACTCAATTTTAATATATCGGTAAACACTTCAAGCTTATTTCTTCGTGTTTTTTTTTCAAGATTAATATTTTTAGTTGGGAAAGCTGTTCCCATAGTACAGACAAAGCATAATCAAGGAACCAGTGGCCTATTTATTTACATTCTTTTATTAGCTTTAGCTGGAATGGGGCCCGTTTGATTGCAGCCAGGGGCCCCGTGCAGTCTTAATCCTCCCCTGAGTTCTTCTCTCTCCCTCTCTTTGTCCACAGCTCTCTGTCTGTCTGTCTGTCTGTCTCTCTCTCTCTCTCTTTATATTATACCCATTATAGCAACGCTAATGGTACAAACGTTTATGCACTTTTAAAATCCACTTGGGTCTCATTGGTTGAGACTAGCTGACTGATCAGGCAATTGGGAACATATGAACGTAGCGGATCCACTTACAGTACAAGGTTATTACAAATGTACCCTTATGAATAGGGGAAACTCTTACAGAAAAAGATATTTAGAGGGCCTGGATTGTATGGCCATGGTTACAGTAAGGGGCACAATTATTAATTGTTAACAGTAGCAGTCTGTCTTATACGCTTTGTCACCTTAAAAAATCGAAGTTTACCTTTTACCCTGCATCTGGTTTTATTATAGTTTTTTTTTTGTTGTGGTCCCATTTGCCTGAATGCCGTATAGCACATATTCAGAAAATTTAGAGACAAAGGGAGAAAAATTAAATCTCATTTCCATATAGGGATGTTCATAATATGGAGGAATCTATTAATAGAAATATTATATCTAAATTTATCTTTTGTAAGGACTAATTCATAAAAAATTAATAAAAGATACGAGTCAATACGTGAATGTAGGTATTGTGAGAATGATTGATCTTATCAGCTAATTTTTAACTCTTCGTTAATTTAAGACAGCTAACTGGACTTGCAAAATAAAAAAAACAATTTCGCAATTTTACTAAGCTAACAATTTTGAGAACATATTGATTTGACTGTATTTATGCCTCAAACTTTGTTCCGCTAAAATGTAATCTAAAAAACAACATTACGAAATGAGCTATGACGTTTTCCGGTTTTAGAAATGAAGAACCCTATTGAACAATTTTACGCGGACGTTCGAAAAGAGTTATATTTGGTGCATTAATTTTTATTTGATGTTTTTTTACGTGTTGCGCAAATAACGTTAGGAACGAACGGACATACATAGCAAATTATATATACTCACTAGCTGTTGTAGGGTTTTGTTTTTTCAAAAGCCCAAGTAACATTTTGATAAATACGAAATTTTAAACATCCTGAAATGTACACAAAGTATTATATAATTATAAATGCTCAAATTCTCTCTTTAGATATTTCCCTTTTCCAAAATTAAAATATAAGCTCAAACAATGACGTCATATAATATTATACGATGAGAAACACCACACGATTTTTTAACTGCTATGGACTGTTATCCTATGTCTCTCAGTGTTCCGGAGACAGCCAGGCAATGAATGACTTGGGCTTTTATATTGTTTACTATTCATACTTAACACTTGGGCTAAGGCATCTTAGAAGTAACATTCAGCAAACTTCTAAAATATGAACGTAACATTTAATTTTAGCAACAGTACTCACTGTTGTCCCATGTTGAGCAGATCTATAAAGTCGTTGATGAACGTGCCCTTGGTGTCAAGGCCAGTTACCAGACCACTGCTATCGAATGTTGGAGTCGTCTCACCTTGAATGTGGATCCAAAGTCCTGAAGGAAAACATTTATAGCGCTGGCATTAAGAGGATATACATCTGTTCTAAAATCAGATTTTGGACCCAATATTCCAGTTGTATACATATTTCAGCAGCATTATATAATTTAAAAAAAAATCAGACACACATGCATTGCATTCCCACTTATTATAAGTACTGTCCCACTTACTGAGACAGTCGCCCCACTTACTGAGTCAGTCGTCCCACTTACTGAGACAGTCGTCCCACTTATTGAGTCAGTCGTCCCACTTACTGAGTCAGTCGTCCCACCTATTCAGAGAGTCGTCCCACTTACTCAGAGAGTTTGCCCCCGATTCCTTCATCTTCCTGAACTGTGTCTCCGCCTGTGACCTACGATACTGCCACTGTCCCTCACCGAAGTCGTAGGCGTAGCTGATCCAGGGGAGGTTACCGCCATTCAGGAAAATTCTCTTGCCGTCGTATGTAAAGTAGTTGTCTTTAATCTCAAGTCTGGCGGCTCCAGGTGTGAATGTACCTGGAAATATATTATTTGCATAGGTGTCAATAGGGTTGTATCACCAATGTGGTAGCTCATGTCACTACTTATCCATTATAAAGCACCCCTTTAGTGACGCATCTGATAGCTTATATGTTAAACGGGGATGGGGGCGTTTTATTATCATTTTCCCAACGGTATTTGATTAATTCAAAATTTCATAATTTAACAAGTTTAAGTGTACAGTTACTGATTTTAATTTGTGTGAGCTTTTATAAGTATTTGTCCAAACTGCAAGCTGAACATGTTTTTTAATTTTTTTGGAGATGCATTAAATTCAATACTTAGTGATATGGGTAAAGGTGAAAATTTGTTGTCAAGATAAGCAATACAAACGACTCAATAAAAGCGAAAACAAATGAGGGTGGGGCAGTATAATCACACTCTGAAATACTTTTCTAAGGCAGTATAGCCACTCTCTGAAATACTTTCTAAGGCAGTATAGCCACACTCTGAAATACTTTTCAAAGGCAGTATAGCCACACTCTGAAATACTTTTCAAAGGCAGTATAGCCACACTCTGAAATACTTTTCTGAGGCAGTATAGCCACATTCTGAAATCTTACTTTTCTAAGGCAAAATAGCCACATTCTGAAATCTTACTTTTCTAAGGCAGTATAGCCACAATCTGAAATCTTACTTTTCCAAGGCAGTATAGACACATTCTAAAATCTTACTTTTCTAAGGCAGTATAGCAACATTCTGAAATCTTACTTTTCTAAGGCAGTATAGTCACACTCTGAAATATTACTTTTCTAAGGCAGTATAGCCAAACTCTGAAATACTTTTCAAAGGCAGTATAGCCACACTCTGAAATACTTTTCTGAGGCAATATAGCCACACTCTGAAATACTTTTCAAAGGCAGTATAGCCACACTCTGAAATACTTTTATGAGGCAGTATAGCCACATTCTGAAATCTTACTTTTCTAAGGCAAAATAGCCACATTCTGAAATCTTACTTTTCTAAGGCAGTATAGCCACATTCTGAAATCTTACTTTTCCAAGGCAGTATAGACACATTCTAAAATCTTAATTTTCTAAGGCAGTATAGCAACATTCTGAAATCTTACTTTTCTAAGGCAGTATAGTCACACTCTGAAATATTACTTTTCTAAGGCAGTATAGTCACACTCTGAAATCTTACTTTTCTAAGGCAGTATAGCCACATTCTGAAATCTTACTTTTTTAAGGCAGTATAGTCACACTCTGAAATCTTACTTTTCTAAGGCAGTATAGCCACATTCTGAAATCTTACTTTTCTAAGGCAGTATAGCCAAACTCTGAAATAATTTTCTAAGGCAGCGAAGACGTACTCACAAATACTGTTATAAGTTAGTGTTAAATTCCTGTACCAGTGTAGCCTTTGATCCCAGTACACAAGTGTTGTCTTCACGGTGCTCGATGGTTCCAAAGCCGCCTTATATTTGTCAAAACAAGCCGCTCTAAAATGTGATCTACTTTAAAAACTTACTTTATTTAAACTATTTTGTTATTGTTAATGGCAAAACGAAAATGTTCTTTACCTGGTGCGTTTGTAGGCTTTAGGGTTTGACCAGGTCCAGCTGAGTAAAAATATTTTATTGTAATTTAACAATTTCTTTCAAGGGAGAATATATGTAAAATGAATATTAAAGTTTACGACAAACATGAAGTATACATACATTTTTAAAAATTATATATATAATATATATATACAGAAAACATATATGTGTTAATGTGTTTGATAACTATGAGTGACAGATTTTATGTTTTTGGCAGTTGGATGAGTTTGCTGTCGACTGATTAGAGCAATCTTAGAGCAATCTTAGAGCAATCGCAGTAGGAAAGGTACATTTACAAATTGGAAAAGATAGTGACGTCAAACTGAGGGTTTAGTTAATTTATTTAATAATTATGAGGTTTGAATTGTCAGACCTTCGACTTTTCTATCTAAAATTTTCATTTTTTTTTTTCTGAAATCAGTTTTCAATTATAAAATATTGTAGTTTATTTTATAAAATATTTAAAATACTTTAAACTAAGATTTACACTAAGATTGAATATATTCCAGAAGACAATGTTAGTGTGTTTAATGTCCTAAGTTTACCTGTCAGCGGTCCTTGTGTTGTACCACTGCCACTGACCCCATCAACCCGGGCGGTCACTTTGGGAACTACGTCACCACTGGCTGCAGGATAAACGTGACCGTGACGTCATTCGGATATTATATACCACAACACCCGTTTTATAAAAAATTAGGAATGTAGAAATCGAGACAGAAAACAGAGCATGTAAACATATGACACGATGACGTCATAACGTAAGCTTCAACTAACACATTCCTGATAATAGAACGCTGGGTAACACAATGGAAGGTATAGTCTAGATATTAACAGCTGGGTAACATAATGGAAGGTATAGTCTAGATATTGACAGTTGGTTTAAAGTCTGCAGCATTTATATGATGAAATAATTTAAGAGACGTAATTATATATGTGGAAGCCACACAGGGATGATATCTAAAATATACATTTAAAACAAATTTTAAAAGTTGATGAATATAAAAATCTCCAAATATTTGATCCTGGGGTATTCGCGATCTTCGCGGGACGAGAATGAATAATCTGAGACAGAGACACGAGATGAAGACACAGTAGACTTACAATGGGCGGTAAAAATGATGCAAAGTTTGTCTCCAGGGTGCTCGGCCTTGTTCCAGTCCTTGTTTTTCAGCACGTAGACTTTGCCGCCATCTTGAGTTTCTGCAACATCGGCTGCCCATACCTATTGGACGACATAATGAGTTCACTCAGTGCATTAATCTGATGACAACACCAATGACGACAGAATGAGTTCACTCAATGCTTTAATCTCATATACTGCACCAAGATGTGGTCGACATTACAAGATAAGAAATGTGTTTTGCCAAGTTGGAATTTTTCAAATGGAATAGTCATACAATGTGAGGCAGTGAAATTTTAATCTAAAACATTACGGGGTTTGTGTTTAATAAACCACAATGTTAAAAGCTGTAATCAGAGGACAACCTAATACTAACATCCAAGGTGGTAACAAACAACAATGTTAAAATATATGATTGGAGGACAACCTAATACTAACATCCAGACTGTAAACGGGGTTCTCAAACCTTAACGTCATGGTCCACATATGGAGTTCTTGAGTGATAGGCACACACGCTTCACCGTTGAATCCACCATCCCAGTGCTGTGTGATGGGCACATCCGTGTCAGCCCGGGCAGATAGCAGAAAGGCAGACAACAAACACACAATCGATCTGCCGTAGAGAGGACTTTAAAATGTGAAACCATTTCTCTAACTTTCATTTAAACATCTAAGGACGAAGTTCTTTAAACATCATAGAACATGAGAGTTCATAGAAGAAGAGAAGTTATATTTCAAAGGAGATAGAGCTCTTTAAAAATCACCATTTTACTCATATAATTTATGTATCCATCTGTATATATATTTCACCAAAGTAAGTTTGTGAAAACAAGCATCACAAACTACCCTCGCTGGGGCCGAACAATGTCTCGAGACCAAAAATGGTAATTGCGTTCACTTGCTTTCTTCCTTCACATAATAACATGATATTCGTAGTGTAGTTGTAATCACATTCGCCTTACTCGGGGAATGCCCTAGGTTCAAGCCCCAGCGAAAGGGTTGTTTTTTAATTTCTAAAAATGTGTTTTTGTTGTGCCCGCCCCCCCCCCCTTTTTTTCTATTGCTAACACGGGTGACCCTCGCTAGGGTCAGCTATTCACAGTTTATGGTTGGTAAGCTGGGGTGGTGAAGGGTGGTGGGCAGGTAGATAACCTCTGGTGAAGGGTGGTGGGCAGGTAGATAACCTCTGGTGAAGGGTGGTGGGCAGGTAGATAACCTCTGGTGAAGGGTGGTGGGCAGGGAGATAACCTCTGGTGAAGGGTGGTGGGAAGGTAGATAACCTCTGGTGAAGGGTGGTGGGCAGGTAGATAACCTCTGGTGAAGGATAGTGGGCAGGTAGATAACCTTTGGTGAAGGGTGGTGGGCAGGTAGATAACCTCTGGTGAAGGGTGGTGGGCAGGTAGATAACCTCTGGTGAAGGGTGGTGGGCAGGTAGATAACCTCTGGTGAAGGGTGGTGGGCAGGTAGATAACCTCTGGTGAAGGGTGGTGGGCAGGTAGATAACCTCTGGTGAAGGGTGGTGGGCAGGTAGATAACCTCTGGTGAAGGGTGGTGGGCAGGTAGATAACCTCTGGTGAAGGGTGGTGGGCAGGTAGATAACCTCTGGTGAAGGATAGTGGGCAGGTAGATAACCTCTGGTGAAGGATAGTGGGCAGGTAGATAACCTCTGGTGAAGGATAGTGGGCAGGTAGATAACCTCTGGTGAAGGATAGTGGGCAGGTAGATAACCTCTGGTGAAGGATAGTGGGCAGGTAGATAACCTCTGGTGAAGGATAGTGGGCAGGTAGATAACCTCTGGTGAAGGATGGTGCGCAGGTAGATAACCTCTGGTGAAGGGTGGCGGGCAGGTAGATAACCTCTGGTGAAGGATAGTGGGCAGGTAGATAACCTCTGGTGAAGGATGGTGGGCAGGTAGATAACCTCTGGTGAAGGATGGTGGGCAGGCAGATAACGTCTGGTGAAGGATGGTGGGCAGGTAGATAACCTCTGGTGAAGGGTGGTGGGCAGGTAGATAACCTCTGGTGAAGGGTGGTGGGCAGGTAGATAACCTCTGGTGAAGGGTGGTGGGCAGGTAGATAATCTCTGGTGAAGGATGGTGGGCAGGTAGATAACCTCTGGTGAAGGATGGTGGGCAGGTAGATAACCTCTGGTGAAGGGTGGTGGGCAGGTAGGTAACCTCTGGTGAAGGGTGGTGGGCAGGTAGATAACCTCTGGTGAAGGATGGTGGGCAGGTAGATAACCTCTGGTGAAGAATGGTGGGCAGGTAGATAATCTCTGGTGAAGGATAGTGGGCAGGTAGATAACCTCTGGTGAAGGGTGGTGGGCAGGTAGATAACCTCTGGTGAAGGATAGTGGGCTGGTAGATAACCTCTGGTGAAGGGTGGTGGGCAGGTAGATAACCTCTGGTGAAGGATGGTGGGCAGGTAGATAACCTCTGGTGAAGGGTGGTGGGCAGGTAGATAACCTCTGGTGAAGGGTGGTGGGCAGGTAGATAACCTCTGGTGAAGGGTGGTGGGCAGGTAGATAACCTCTGGTGAAGGATAGTGGGCAGGTAGATAACCTCTGGTGAAGGATAGTGGGCAGGTAGATAACCTCTGGTGAAGGATAGTGGGCAGGTAGATAACCTCTGGTGAAGGATAGTGGGCAGGTAGATAACCTCTGGTGAAGGGTGGTGGGCAGGTAGATAACCTCTGGTGAAGGATGGTGCGCAGGTAGATAACCTCTGGTGAAGGGTGGTGGGCAGGTAGATAACCTCTGGTGAAGGGTGGTGGGCAGGTAGATAACCTCTGGTGAAGGGTGGTGGGCAGGGAGATAACCTCTGGTGAAGGATGGTGGGCAGGTAGATAACCTCTGGTGAAGGATGGTGGGCAGGTAGATAACCTCTGGTGAAGGGTGGTGGGCAAGTAGATAACCTCTGGTGAAGGATGGTGGGCAGGGAGATAACCTCTGGTGAAGGATGGTGGGCAGGTAGATAACCTCTGGTGAAGGGTGGTGGGCAGGTAGATAACCTCTGGTGAAGGATGGTGGGCAGGTAGATAACCTCTGGTGAAGGATGGTGGGCAGGTAGATAATCTCTGTGCCAATGTATCGAGACCATCAATGCTTCGGTTGATCCCCCCACCCCTCAGACGTTTACTCGCGTGTTGTTTTGATTTCTTTATGCTGTAGTTTGTGTCCGTTCTTTCCTCACTTTCTTTCCACTATCCATGGGCAAGTCTGTGGCGTATGGTACGCCGCGGTTCATATCTAGTAAACAACAATCTCAATTGTAAATGAATTTTATTTTGGGAAGAAACTACTCTTTTAATTAGTATTTTCATTTTTTAAACCAAATTGTTAATTGAATCATTGTGCACAGATCAACAGTCGGCTACTCATTTTTGTCACCGTATCTTGTTATTTGTTCGGAACTGTAGTTTGGTGCATATAAAACTTTTTAAACGAGGCTTTCCTTACATGTCTACAGTACTCTGGTGTTCGGTTCCTTTCATGTTGCAAGGAGCCATGTAAGTTTAATATCGAACGCTTACATTGAGGCTCGTAAAGCTCTTGTTCTGTCCACGAGTGCACCGCTGACGAGAATAGCATTTCAACAAGAGTAAAATTGGGACAACATGGGATAGTTCATAGCTGTCACAGCGCCCCTTAAAATAAAGGCCGGTGCTGCTCGTCTCGAAGTTCGAGTCATCCAGCATGAATACTAGTCGTCTCGAAGTGACGTCACGGTTATTGTGGCCTTCTTTGTTGTTATAGCACATCCTTTAAAACGCTTTAAAATTAAAATTCTATAGCTATACCTAACCCAAACCCTAAAACCTTCAATTTTCCGAAAATTCTAAAGCTATACCTAACCCAAACCCTAAAACCTTCCATTTTTTATAATCTGACTTCGAGACAAGCAGTATCGATGCTTCTTCGAGACGAGCAGCCACTTCGTAAAATAAATATATTACAGTAACTGTTTTAGACACCACCGGAGTCACGTTGTGTCCGTGAATGTAACATAACATTAAATAGAGTGTTTACTACATGTAAAACAAAAACATGTTTTTTTTTTAAATTTCAGATAACATAAGGAAGATGTTCACTAAATAATTTCTTGAACATTCATTTGCTTAAGTTAACGAGACGCACAGATTTACCTCATTTCAACGGACGTTTCCACCAATTCTTTGATCATGTAGGACGCCGGCGCTTATCTTTATATCTTATGGACCTGAGGTCTAAATGTGGGAGTAGGGTCAAGGTTTCATGCAACTACTTTACATGCCGTTAAACAAACATGCGACGATTAACTTTATGATTAACGATGGTATTTAGTAGATGTTTTGTGTCCCAGACCCAAATGATGGTATTTAGTAGATGTTTTGTGTCCCAGACCCAAATGATGGTATTTAGTAGATGTTTTGTGTCTCTGACCCAAATGATGGTATTTAGTAGATGTTTTGTGTCCCAGTCCCAAATGATGGTATTTAGTAGATGTTTTGTGTCCCAGTTCCAAATGATGGTATTTAGTAGATGTTTTGTGTCCCAGTTCCAAATGATGGTATTTAGTAGATGTTTTGTGTCCCGGACCCAAATGATGGTATTTAGTAGATGTTTTGTGTCCCGGACCCAAATGATGGTATTTAGTATTTAGTAGATGTTTTGTGTCCTTGACCCAAATGATGGTATTTAGTTGATGTTTTGTGTCCTTGACCCAAATGATGGTAATTAGTAGATGTTTTCTGTCCCAGACCCAAATGATGGTATTTAGTAGATGTTTTGTGTCCCTGACCCAAATGATGGTATTTAGTAGATGTTTTGTGTCTGTGACCCAAATGATGGTATTTAGTAGATGTTTTGTGTCCCAGACCCAAATGATGGTATTCAGTTGATGTTTTGTGTCCTTGACCCAAATGATGGTAATTAGTAGATGTTTTCTGTCCCTGACCCAAATGATGGTATTTAGTAGATGTACGTCTATTAAACGTGTGATGAAATTATCATTTAATTTATTTTGAGGATCTATAGGCTCAAAAATTCACCATTAACATTAGCATGAAATGAATAAGCATTATTTTTAATTTAAACAAGTTTGAGTTGACATTCGATGCGATGAAATGAATTTGATGTTCTATACGGCAGAACATGAGATCTCACGATGAACAATAGTGCCATGAAAGAGATCAAGTAGCCATTTTATGTCCCAGTTTGTATCTATTTTACGTTTCACCGGTTTCAAAGGATAGCTGCAACGAATACAACGGGATTAGATTTCTATTTCTTGTGATTTAAAGATGTCTGTCAAAGGGACATGAAAGCAGCCAAAATACATACAAGTGACTGGGAGTGTAAGGAAGTGACTGGGAGTGTAAGGCAGAAGACCGATCTACGTGGCGCACAGTTGTCAAAGAGGGCGTCATAGTAGCCGAGGAGCGAAGAATGGAGGAGGCTGCAGACAGAAGAGCTAGGAGAAAGGCCAAAACATTTGTCAACAGTATTAAATTGTAGAAACAAATCAAACATATACAGATGTATGCAACTTATTCGCTTGTGTTATTTATTTTAATCACTTGTTTCAATGAATTTAGGGAATTTCATCTAGAGCTTTATATTATAATGTATCGTCTGGGCATTCTATTAACAACCGTTAATACTTTTTGTCGCGTACTTTACTTTACATTAATTTAATCATTTTGTTAATTTCATTTTAATTTGTTACGTACATTTATTAGCATTTTGATTGTTCAGGCCAAGATATAGGGACTTTTCGATCAGCAAAATAATTTGCGTTTCCTTGTAACACTGACAAAACTTGTTTTGAAACTATAGTCCGATTATCAAGCTTTGAGTTTATCGACAAAATTCAATCAGGTCTAAATTTCTCTTGTTTATGTCTTATTCCCTATTGAAAAAAGTATTTAATATTTTTAAATTAACATCATATTTTTACAAGTAAATCAAAGATACCCATTTAATAAATTCAGCACCGTTAAATAACTCTGAATTAATATAATAATTTTGTAGTCCCTTGAATGCAACAGTCGGAGCTACTAGGAGTAAAGATCACATTCAAAAGTGAAATAAATAGGAAGTTTAATCTAACCAATTAAACAGTGATCATTTATCACAATTACTTGTTATTGTAAATAAATACAAACACCTGTGATATTTTTGTTTCTTGTTTCACCATATTAGGTTATTAAGATTAAAGACATAATAAACTGAATAAAGACAATAATTTTTACTATATTTGTATAGTCCATATATAGTTGTCCACATTTTCATGTTCTGGTATTAAATCAATTTACAACAAATATATTTTTATATAAACCATAATTTATTTTTTAAAAAAACATCAGACAGCTCTAAGTATAATTTAATATTAATGAATGTCCAGAGGGATGGGCCCATTGCTCGTTAGATCCTTGAGTGCAGCGATCCCATTGTACTGGTCTGGGTTCCCCACAAGATCCCAACTCCAGGCCCCAGCATAGCCGTGGTCATAAATATATTTAAACATGTCAACGATCTTCATACCGCCGCCATCTTTCTCCCAGAATTCACCGACCAGGATGGGTTTGCTGACTCCGTAATCGGACGCTGAGTTCTGGAAATAAACACAGTCAGTAAATTGGAAAAAACAAAATAAAACAAATACGTATCCATATTAGCCTTTAGATGAGATGACTGCATGTAAATTAATATTCGAATACATTATTTTATGCGTCAATTTCTTCTTAACGGAATAGTGCGCACTCGATTCCATGTTATGATAACATCTAAACTCATGACACCAAATCAGGAACGACAGCTATATAGGTAATGATGTTATGTTTGTTATATAAGAATATAGTAAACAAACCTTGAAGGCCGCCACGTTGTCAAAGTTGTTCTGCCAGGAGTAGGAGTGGAATTGGAAAAAGTCCATGACTCCCTGGGGGGGGGGGGGGAGAGAATGATTGTAAAATAAGTAAATATGCTATAAAATAATTTTATTGATTAAAAAAAAAAGAGGCTGTTTCTTCTATTACATTCCTACAGCCAATGCCATTTTGAAAGAAATAACCTCAGTCCATTCATCGTTTGAGAAATTACATAAAATATAAGGAATACTGATAATAAATACGAGTAACACCTTGCAGTTACATGTTACTGAATACTTTATATTCATTAGGTATAGTATTATTAAAAATATACTTTGAAAGCTGGTAAATTCAAAAATGTAAATCTGTGGTGGAATAAAGTAGCAAACTGAGTTTTACAATTAAAATTAAAATAAATATTTTACCTGTAAATACAAAGTTTTTGACTATAAATTATGACGCAATAAACTTCTGTATGGAAGGAGCGTCTGTAATGAGATAAGATAATCCCTTTGAAATGAGCAGAAGCGTAACTGGGTTTCCACGCCCTTGGCTAATTCATTTTGGCACCCTTGATAAATGGGGAAACTACTAAATTATACAGAATAAATTGATCACTGAAGGATAAGCCCTAGGCGCCCTTGGCAACTGCCCCGATGACAAGTCGTTGTTACTCCTCTGTGTGTGAGACATAACTAAAAGTATTGTAATGGTCAATATAACACGCACCGCGTGACAGACTACCATTAACATGTACAGATCAAGAATCTACTATAAAAAGTATGTTCAATATAATACGCACCGCACCGCACGACAGGAAATTATTAAAAGTTTGCTCAATATAATACACACCGCGCGACAGGAAATTATTAAAAGTTTGCTAAATATAATACACACCGCGCGACAGGATATTATTAAAAGTTTGCTCAAAATAATACGCACCGCGCGACAGTCTAGCACAAAATATTACATGTTACATAGAGATCATAGAGATAGATAAATAGAAAAATTCATTAACTTAATTACAGTACATTCGATAGATCTGAAATTTTGATAAATTTCGTTGTCAGGTGATAGAATTGCAAAATGTCAGCTTGATAGTGACATGGCAAGTGGGTCATTTTTTACTTTTGTCAAAGCGGGACCACGACAAACAGAAATCCCGACAGACAGACAGACAAGATTGTAAGTTAATATGTATTGAAATAAATAACTCCAACTGACCGTAGCTTTGCCACCGGCTTTGATCAGACAGCTGTCCGAGTAGTGGTCAACCCAGCCATACTTGTCTGTGTTGAACTTGGGGTTGGACACCCCGACGCTGACCAAATACTTGGGGTCAACGCTTTTAATGGCGGCAGTCTGCCAGTTGAGGAACCTGGTTAGAGGGAACAAACAATGAGTGATGAAGTTAAAGCTGATTTGGGTGAGGGTGAATGGGTTATAATGGTGAGGTAATGAAAGGAACGATGAAAAAGGAAATCACAACAAAATATAAAGGTAACATTCAACACATACTCGACATCCAGCAACTAATTTGGAAAGTGTCCTTTGATCTTTTATTTTCCCAGTAAAAAGTTAAATAATATTTTATTCGCTAAATCCGACAATACAAGTTATATATAAACACGAGTTATGCCGTCCTTGCCTAAATTATGCTTGAAAATGCGTTTGAAGTTTTGACTACAGATTATGAAATACTTCCAAGACACAGTCACCTTTTTTGGACAAAATTCTTTAATGGTGCGAATATCCATATTATAAATGCGTGCTTATTAATTCTACCTAGCATGCTAGTCTCATAAAAAGTAAATGTACGGATGGGATCTAATAATACAGCGAAGACGTACCTCAAGAATTGTTTATAGTCGTACTTCTTGCCAGCCCAGCCGGCCCCACTGTTTCTGAGAGCCGTTGTGTCAAAGCAAGGATCTGGGTCACTCTGTTGATACAAGTACAGGCTACATGATACAAGTACAGGCTACATGATACAAGTACAGGCTACATGATACAAGTACAATGATACAAGTACAGGCTACATGATACAAGTACAGGCTACATGATACAAGTACAGGCTACATGATACAAGTACAGGCTACCATGATATAAGTACAGACTACATGATAGAAGTACAGGCTACATGATACAAGTACAGGCTACATGATACAAGTACAGGCTACATGATACAAGTACAGGCTACATGATGATACAAGTACAGGCTACATGATACAAGTACAGGCTACATGATACAAGTACAGGCTACATGATACAAGTACAGGCTACCATGATACAAGTACAGACTACATGATTCAAGTACAGGCTACATGATACAAGTACATGCTACATGATACAAGTACAGGCTACATGATACAAGTACAGGCTACATGATACAAGTACAGGCTACATGATGCACGATACATAACACACTATGTTAGTTATGTAATGCCTTATCTAAAAAAAGTTTTGTTAAAAATAGTCTATAAAAACTTACTTAAATTAGGAGAGGGTGGAGGTGGTTACAACACATGTCATAAAACAACATGTTTAAAAAAATGTCCCAATGGGCCAGAAACAAAAAGGCCCCGGGCGGTGAGATAAGTGAACAACGTAACAACCAAATCATCTCACCACTTCCGGGTTCAGCATGCCCTCCGGCTCATTCATGATGTCCCACCCGCCCAGGGCTGGGTGACCTTTGACCGCCTTGGCCCAGGGTATCAGCGCCTTGTCGATGTAAGACTGTAGCTTGACCGGGTCCTTGATGAGTCCGTCCAGTCGGTTGTGTGTGTCCTGGTTGACGGCGGCGTTCCACAGGGTGGGGAAGATCAACACGTCATATCTACAAGCATCAACGTCATTCAAACTATGAAAACTTCGGAAACAAAATGAATGAATGCTATCTTCTTTAGCGCTTAAACTATCCATGTTATGCTAACGTGTTCATTGTGCTTTGATGTTTCAATACTCTATCAAATAAATTCTTTTTTTTAAAAAAAAAAAGCACTTATAACTTTACATAAATTGAACTGATTTTTTTTTAATTTAGGAAGAACGTTCCACAGTTTCGGTTTCGACAATTTAAAAGAAAGCAAGTCAAGAGACTTCCTACTGTGTTCATCCACTCCGAGGATATACAGAATGGACTGCGTAGAAGATCACAACCCCATCAGAGATACATGTTACCATCTGCAATAATGAGGCGCTGATCCGTTCATACAACTATAAGATAGTGACATAATCTTGTGGTTTATTCTTACAACCACGGGAAGCTAGTGACATAATCTTGTGGTCTATTCTTACAGCCACGGGAAGCTAGTGACATAATCTTGTGGTCTATTCTTACAACCATAGGAAGCCAGTGACATAATATTGTGGTCTATCCTTACAGCCACATGAAGCCAGTGACATAATCTTGTGGTCTATTCTTACAAACACGGGAAGCTAGTGACATAATCTTGTGGTCTATTCTTACAACCACGGGAAGCTAGTGACATAATCTTGTGGTCTATTCTTACAGCCACGGGAAGCTAGTGACATAATCTTGTGGTCTATTCTTACAACCACAGGAAGCCAGTGACATAATATTGTGGTCTATCCTTACAGCCACAGCAGGCAAGTGACATAATATTGTGGTCTATCCTTACAGCCACAGCAAGCAAGTGACACAATCTTGTGGTCTATTCTTACAACCACAGGAAGCCAGTGACATAATATTGTGGTCTATTCTTAAAACCACAGGAAGCCAGTGACATAATATTGTGGTCTATTCTTAAAACCACAGGAAGCCAGTGACATAATCTTGTGGTCTATTCTTACAACCACAGGAAGCCAGTGACATAATCTTGTGGTCTATCCTTACAGCCACAGCAAGCAAGTGACACAATCTTGTGGTCTATCCTTACAGCCACAGAAATCTAGTGACATAATCTTGTGGTCTATTCTTACAACCACAGGAAGCCAGTGACATAATCTTGTGGTCTATTCTTACAACCTCAGGAAGCCAGTGACATAATCTTGTGGTCTATTCTTACAACCACAGGAAGCCAGTGTAGAATCCTAAGTGCGAGTTAAATTTGGTCTGCTTTGTAGCCTGAACGTCGACTTAAAAGACGATGACGTCATATTGTTGAGTTACTCTCTACAATTTATGAGAGGATTAACTAAGAGGAATAATTTTTTCACGTGCAAATTATCTCCCTCTTTCGTACTCATCCCTGATGGCAAGACAGGAGTTTCAAGGACTGGAGGCCTTCGTGACGTCATCTCGTAAATGAAGTTTAAAATTAAAAAAAAACCCACACGCCTTTTAAAAATAAAGTATTACTGTAAAAATTTGAACAAATTTTTAACTAAAAATAAAATTCGGATTTTAAACTTTTAGGTCTACTTACTGCTGTCCCATGTTTAAGAGATCGATAAAATCATCGATAAATGTCCCCTTGTTATCAAGTCCGGTAACTAGGCCTGCACTGTCAAAAATTGGCGTCGTCTCTCCTTGAATGTGGATCCATAATCCTAAAATCACAAAGCTATTTTTATTTCCCTATTCCCGCTTTGAAACAAAAAACACGTTCCACAAATAGCTAAAACTACCCTTCCCGCGCTTGGCTTATGTCAAGATCTTTAAATTGTAACTTTTCTTCAACAAAAACTTTTTTTTATCTACATCTACTTACTTACATTATCATTCTAATAAGCTACTTTCTTTGTCCTTTTACTTTCATAATTTGATAATTGGCTATTGCCCGACTTGGAATTTATTTTCTTTCTTTGAGAATTTTTCCACTTTGATCTTGAGACTCTTTTCATTACTTTATGATGTTTTTAAAGCTAACTCAGCATGCTCTAATCACTTTTTTAGACAGTCAAAATTTCAACGAATGAGTTTTTCTTCTTTACTGTTGTCCAAGTTATTTACAGAGTTGTCCCACTTACTCAGAGAGTTGTCCCACTTACTCAGAGAGTTGTCCCACTTACTCAGAAAGTTGTCCCACTTACTTAGACAGTTGTCCCACTTACTCAGAGAGTTGTCCCACTTACTGTGTCAGTCGTCCCACCTATTCAGAAAGTCGTCCTACTTACTCAGAGAGTTGGCCCCACTTATTCAGAGAGTTGGTCCCACTTACTCAGAGAGTTGGTCCCACTTACTCAGAGAGTTGGCCCCACTTACTCAGAGAGTTGTCCCCACTTACTCAGAGAGTTGTCCCACTTACTGTGTCAGTCGTCCCACCTATTCAGAAAGTCGTCCTACTTACTCAGAGAGTTGGCCCCACTTACTCAGAGAGTTGGCCCCACTTACTCAGAGAGTTGGCCCCACTTACTCAGAGAGTTGGTCCCACTTACTCAGAGAGTTGGTCCCACTTACTCAGAGAGTTGGCCCCACTTACTCAGAGAGTTGGCCCCACTTACTCAGAGAGTTGGTCCCACTTACTCAGAGAGTTGTTCCCACTTACTCAGAGAGTTGGTCCCACTTACTCAGAGAGTTGGCCCCCGATTCCTTCATCTTCCTGAACTGTGTCTCCGCCTGTGCCCTACGATACTGCCACTGTCCCTCACCGAAGTCGTAGGCGTAGCTGATCCAGGGGAGGTTACCGCCATTCAGGAAAACTCTCTTGCCGTCGTATGTAAAGTAGTTGTCTTTAATCTCAAGTCTGGCGGCTCCAGGTGTAAATGCACCTGTGAATATGCAGACATGTAAGTTTTAGATCAATTCAAAGCAAAGAATTGGGACGTGGTGGTCGAGAGGTAGCGCTCTCGACTGTCATACCGATGGTCACGGGTTCGAAGGTGAGGATTTGTTCTCGCGGCCTGAGGAGTCCCCGAGACACCCAGCTCCGAATGGGTACCTAACTAGACAATAGTTAGGCGGCTGGGGTAATGCGTGGAACCCCTATAGCCGTGGCCTGTGACCGCTGCATCACTTGCCAACAGATCATCTCTCATGGTCTGTGGACGCAATTATCTTCTGCATAGAAGGAGCGTCTGTATATCTAAGATAAGATAAGTTAATATCGTATTTATTTGACTTAAATTCAATTAATCGCATATGCGCACGAGCGTTTTGAGAACTTCTTAAATAGGTTCAGCTATCAAAATTTCGGAGTTTTTAAAACCAATTTTTTATCAAGCAAATCTTATAAATAACCTAATTTGATGCAATGTGAGTATTGTCCAAAAACTATGTTAAATTTATGAAAGTTTTTGATGTTTGAAAAGAATTTTAAACAACATTTTTTCTCTTCAAATATATTTAGTAAGAAACCAATTTTTTAAAAATCTGAAAGATCACTTTATGACCTGAATTCCAACAAAATAAAGTGAAGATAAGAAACCTATCTTCTACCTAATTTTCAGATGTCCGCTTATTAAAAAAAAAATGATTTACTTCAAATGCCGACAGAGGATATTCCCAAATTGTTCTTCAGTTTATTATTTTTTTTTTTTTTAATAATCTTGAGAACATTCACATACCAGGTGGATTTGTTGGTTTCAGGGTTTGACCTGGCCCGGCTGTGGAAGGAAAGGAAATAGATGGAGTCAAAGATTTTATCTTTAGATTTTGTCCATAAAATTTCAGGACAGGATTCTTTAAGAATGTCGTACAATTACAAACTATATCTATACATTTTCAAATACACATTAAGTCCGGATAAAATAGTTTATGAAATCGATTTTTTTTCTATTACATTTTTATCGAAACTGTCCATATGCCATTAGTTGTAGAGTGTACCCTTAATTCATGTATCCTCAATGAATATTATAAAAACTCCAGGAACAAGTAAACTATTCCACAGATCAACCAAACAAGTAAACATTATTGTATAAGTGGAAAGTTAATTCTTTAAAGATGGAATTCTTCCGTGAAAAAACTAAATGTATCAATTTGAAGGATTATTTTTTGGCCTGATAAAAGAAGTTAGCATTAACGACTGATATAGAATATCTCTCAAGCGGATTTTTAAAAAACATAAACCATTAATTTAAATGTGAATACGGTTATTTACCTTAAAACATTTTATTTTCTTAGATTCATATGTAAATACCAATGACACAACTTTTCAGAGTAAAAACTTGTGTTACACTTATAAGAAAAATTGAAGGTGCTGAGAAAAATTGTGGGGTGGCGTAACAATTAATGGTGTTTGTTACCACTGATAGAAGTTCTCATCAGAATAAAGTAAACTAATTAAATGAGTGCTTTAAAAAGTGATTTCAGTAGCTTTAAAGTTCGTACAAGGTTGATATTGTCGTTGTTGCTGGCAGGTGCTGATGGTACTTTTCTAGTCGTATAATAAAACAACAAATCTCAAAGGCCCGACCTGTTAGTGCACCTGGTGTTGTGTTGGAACCTGTGACAGTTCCAGTGTCAGTGGAGGCATCCACACGGGCTGTTACTTTTGGAGATATGTCACCATTAGCTGTAGATAGAAACGTTACGTATGTGATATGTCACCATTAGCTTTAGAGAGAAACGTTATGTATGTGATATGTCACCATTAGCTGTTGAAAGAAACGTTATGTATGTGATATGTCACCATCAGCTGTAGAGAGAAACGTTATGTATGTGATATGTCACCATTAGCTGTAGCGAGAAACGTTATGTATGAAATATGTATAAAAAGTAGCAGGGCTAATGTTCAAACTCCAGAGCGCGTCGCAAAGAATCAAACATCAGCACAATATCCCAAAATTGGTTGTCTTTGTAGTGGCGTGTCTCGCGATGATTTGAAAACCTGTGCGCATGATGATTTGAGAACCGGTCACCCGCACCAATCAAAACTGTCAAAAGAAAAAAAAAACTTGACAAAAATCAACAATCTAAGAAAAGGTTTACCCAAAAGACCCACCATGACCTTGGAATGAGACACACAGTTTGTCTCCCACGTGCTCGTCTTTGTTCCAGTCCTTGTTTTTAAGCACGTAGACTTTCCCGCCGTCTTGAGTCTCTGCGATATCGGCTTGCCACACCTGAGGATGGAGTAATGACGTCATCAGATGACGACACATGGCCATTATTTTGTAGATCTCCATAATTTAAAAACAAGTTGTTTGCCTTAAAACAGACCATTTGTCATTTTCTTATGTCACCTTGGATATAAATGTATCAACTTATGTATCTAAACGACAATGACGTAATAGAATATCAATTTTTAGTTGGGAAATTGTGCAATTTAAATTTTTAAAAACAACTTGAGTAAATTGGATTATTATCTGACAAGGCTTATCAATGTTAACTCAAGGTTAACTAATGTTAACTCAAGTATTATCAATGTTAACTCAGGGTTTATCAATGTTAACTCACGGTTTATCAATGTTAACTCAAGGTTTATTAATGTCAACTCAGGGTTTATCAATGTTAACTCAATGTTTATCAATGTTAACTCAAGATGTATCAATGTTAACTTAAAGTTTATCAATGTTAACTCAAGGTTTATCAATGTTAAATCGTTAAACTATCTGCTAATGCTTGCTGTTTACCGGATCTTATTCCTTGGTTAAACCAAGTCCAGCGATTATGAAGAAAATAACAACTATTTATTTAGATTGAAATCTTTTCTTGTTAAAATTATTTTTTATTATTTCAATGTTTAACGTTTGTTCAGATAGATTTTCTAAGTTGTCAGTCTGCCAAACATCCAATATACTAACATCGATACTTGAAATAGCCTGGTCAAAGGTCAGGGTCATTGTCCACGAATGGAGCTCTTCAGTGATGGGAACACATGCTTCTCCATTGAATCCGCCACTCCAGTGCTGTGTGATGGGAACATCCGTGTCTGCCCAAGCAGACAACAGAAGGGCAGACAGAAGACACACTAGTGCTCTACACGTGGGTTATATACATTAAAATGATATATCAATGGTCTATGGAATAAATAATCTCTTCTACAATTAAATATGTAAATGAACCTTGATTTATATCTTTAAGTACTATGATAAGTTTTATAAATCAAAGGAAAACAAAACATTATTCCAGTGAATCATCCTATATAATAAAAGGTAATTTTCTGTCCGGTCATTGATAGCGATTGGTCCCTCAAACTCCTACAGATTCCCACAGCCAATCAGAAAAATTAAATCTCGTTTACATATTGAACAAGTTTACGCGGACGCTCAAATCGAGTTATTTTTTGTGTAGTAATTTTTTTCAAAGACTTTATTTTGAGCGGTACGCGTTGGGATTTATAGTAAAAAACCATGTTTTTACTGGATATTTATTATAACTATAATATTGACGTGATGCACATGTATGGACGTTCGAGACGGTTCGAGAGGGGAGCTACAACATGCAACTCTAAACGACGGTGAAACGTCCTTGGACGGGCTTTGTTGATCGTTTTATAACATTTTAACATAATTATAACTTTTAAAGTAATAAGACATAACGAAGGATGTTGAACAAACAGTTTTCATTTCTTTTGGTAATATGCTTTTTTTTCTTAATATGTTGGTTACACATATTATAATTTTATTTTAAAACTATTGGTTGTAGGGCACCTACGGCGCCTCCCTTTTATCAAAAGCCCAAGTAACTTGTTTGATAAATACGAAATATTAAACTTCCTGAAATTTACGCAATGTATTTTAGAGTTATAAATAAACAAATCCTCTTTTTACACCGTTCCCTTTTCCAAAATTAAAATATAACCTCAAACAATGACGTCATATAATATTTTAAGGCGAGAAACGCCACACGCTTTTTTAACTGCTATTGGCTGTTGCACTATGTCCCTCAGCGTTAAGGAGATAAACAGTGAGTGATTGACTTGGGCTTTTACATTGTTTATATTTATATATATATGTATATATATACACATACACACACGAAAGTTCATAATATATCTACAACAGGAGCGTCTAAGTGCACACCAGAAATTAGTAACTTTTAACACGTTTAACTAACGTTAATATATTAGAATATTTCCTGAAAGTTCTATGATATCATGAAACCACTCCAGGAAATAATGATATTTCTCCACAATATTACGCGTCTGCTCAAGAATATCACTTTACAGCTTTAGGATCTCATGTGACTACCATAGGATATTGTAACGATGTAATGGCTTAAAAATGTTGATGTTATATTTTGGTTTCATTTTTAGGAATAAGTTTAATATTATCAAACCAAAGTTAAAATTTTGGCTACCAAAATAAAGACTCGTTTACCTCATCTCAGCAGAGAATTTGATCTGTTTGAACACAACACTCTACAGAGTCGTCTTATCTTTATAATCTGAAAACTGTAACTCTGTTCTAAATATAGATTTGGGGTCAAGGATGAGAGCTACGAGTTCTTTTTAAAATCCTGTTACATTGGATTCCCATAAACGTACAACAGAATTGGTATTATAAAATACAAAGTTTTGGAAGGTCTTTCACGTCTGTGATCATATGTTTGTGAAAAACTCACTTTTTGTTCTGTTTTTTATCATCTCAACATGATCGTAATATGACGTTTGAGAGACGGTATCATAGCTCGATGGTTGGCCTCTAGACTAGTTGCCTACTTGTTCAACTCAGTCAGGAGATAAACAAGGTCTTCTAGTGGGTCAATCTACGGGTCAAAATGCATTGTTTTGTCTTAGTTTTCTCAAACATGCGAGGTGGGAAAATTGAAGAAATTGCCTTTTAAAAAAAATTAAATGAAAGGACATCACAAACTTTTTCCTCAATACTGTGGACAAGTTAACATACCAGCTGTCGGCACTACTTAATCATATGTTAACATACCAACTGTCTGCACTACTTAATCATATGTTAACATACCATCTGTCGGCACTACTTAATCATTTGTTTAGCAGGTTGAATCCGATAATATTTGAGGAACATTATTAATATATACGTTAATTGACCACTAAACCACACAGTATATAAACACACACTCATTAACACAATGCAATTAACAAAGCAATAGCAATTATTAGTTTACATCTTAATCTTTAACTTTTAAACAGTTTCGTTTTTTGATTCTTGTTTCTGTGAGCTGTAAAAAGGGGCTTTGAAAACACCAATGATGTAGAAAAAAAGTATTTTTTATATAATCATACTAAAAGTAAATAAGTTAAACGGATAGAACAAGAAAGAAATGATAGTAATTTTTACATAAACTGTTGATAAAGAAATTCCCACACGCAAAGCGTAGGCGGTGATGATAGTAGCTTTGTTTATTAAATTAAAACAAAATATTTGTACCTTCAGTAAACTCAGCCACGCGTCACGTGCCTTATCTATTTCCCTGTCACATGTTGAGCTCATTGAAAAAATAAATGTCTTCAGAATATTTGTAGCCTGAGTCTTGAGTTTTAAGCTTAAAATTAAGGCTGTTATCGATTAATTTAAATTTAACCATTAACGTTTGAAAATTACCGAATAATTAATCGATAATTTTGATTAAAGCTGAAAATCAGATGTATGACGTCACTAACCTAAAAATTTCATACAATGCGAATAAATTAAGTAATAACAATAATATATATTTTAGGTGATATGTTTAAATATAAGTAGTAGTCAATGAATTTAAATTTTGTTATTATTGATTAAGTAAAAACAATGTTTATTTTTTAAATATCATTTTCCTTATAAAAACTGCTTATTTTAAAGTTTACACTTTCAAAATATATTTTTTAAAGGAGAGGTTTGCACGTAAAAAAAACAACAATTATTAATTATTAATAATTAATTATTTATTAATAAATAGAAAAAATGTTTAAAATATTTTCCTTAAATTTAATCGTTATTTTATCAATTAAAATAATTTATTAGATAAAATTTTTTACCGATTAATCGAAAAAATTAATCGTTAATATCCGCAGCCCTAATAAAAACAAATAAAATTAAATTAAAAAAAAACAAACTTCTGCAGTCTGCCTGCTAAATTTCAGCTCGATTTGAACACGGGAAAAGAGTTATAAAAACATGTTTGACGTGGTGCGCACCGCGAGACAGATTTTCAATTACCGTATATACTCGTTCTAAAGCCGAACTATTTTTGAACAAAATCTGGGGGGAAGAGGCTGGGTGGTCGGCTTACGAGCAGGTCATAGCAGGTGTTTTCTGCATGTACATTGAATATTGATGTTGTTTATGTAGATCAACATATTCTTTTCATTTTAATACAATAAAAATCCATCCAGCGAATGCTATAAAAATGACACCCATCCTATCTGTTATTCAGATGTCTTTGTTCTTCAACTCAAACAAAAATAAGCAATCATAATGACCGATTTAGCTTGTAGTTTTTTTTAAAATGCGTACCATTTTGTTTAAGCTGTCCTATTATTTTCTGGCTTGCGAGCGGGTTACATACTTTTTATACTATTCTCTTCCAAAAGAGAAAGGTCGGCTTATAAACGAACTGGCTATAGAACGAGTATATAAGGTAATAGAATTTACATTTAAAGACCAGGAATAGGGAATATATTTTTAAAAACTATCGTCAATATTATACGCACAGCGACACTTTAGCACAAAAAATAAGATGCTGCATGGAGATAAATGGAGAAAAGCTAAAAATTCATAAATTTAATTACAGTACATTCGAACGATCTGAAATTTTGATACATCATTTTTGTTATTAGCACGAGTAACGAGTCTGCCTACAAAATTTCAGCTCGCTTGCTTAAGAAGAAGTGGGTTAAAAATCGATCCAAAGATTTTCGGCATTTAAACAAGCAATCAATGAAGCAGACGCCACGAGTTAATATAAAGGATTAAAAAAAATATTAAACAAATATTGGCCCCTTTTCTTTTCATTACACTGATATTACCTATTACATACACTCCTTTCTGAAACAAAAGATTATTTCGTTCTACGCTTATCTAGGGATTATGTATAATCTTGCATGTTTAAAAAGTTATTTTGACTGTTGGTTTTCCTGGTTTCTTCTAGCAACCCAATCCAGAATGAGATCGCTTGATCGTGCATACAGAATATGAAAAATGTTTTTCCCTATTTCTTTATGAGGGTTATGTTACATTATTTTAGTGTTGTATTTCTAAGGTAGAAATTATTTAGTTGTAAATTAATTACCTTATTATATTTTATTCATTAATTATTAATTTTTTGGGATGGGGGGATGTAGGTTTTATACAGTTTTTATCTATCTCTCATCTGAATTTTTCCTAGAGAATTTTCGCAAGGAATGTATTACTGGAAATTTTCGATGACGATAAAATATAAAACTCATAGCGTGAATCGTAGCAGTGCTTTGTGTAGTTATTTGAAACATTCGTACCTTCGTTTCAATTTGAATACTAAAAAAACCCTTCCAAGATTTTGTTATTTCTTATAATTTAAAAAATAAACAAGAATATTTGAAAGTTACTTCAAAAATCATTTATTTTCAAAAAATATTTTTATCAATGTATGAGGTCTTTTTGAAATATAGAACAAATAACCGAGTATAGCAGCAATGAGAGAAAAGAGCGAGAACAAGCCTCAATACTGAGTGACGTCATCTCATTCGATAGTCACAGGTATCTCCCCGTTGGTCTTCAGGTCTCGTATCCCAGCGATCCCAGTGAACTCTCCCGGGAACCCCTGCAGGTCCCAACTCCACGCCCCAGCGTAGCCGTTGTTGTAGACGTATTTAAACATATCGTCGATCTTCATGCCGCCGCCATCTTTCTCCCAGAATTCCCCGACTACGATTGGCTTGTTGAGACCATAGTCTGTGGCTGAATTCTGGCAATGAGAATAGAGGGTTTAAAACAAAGTTTTATAATAAAGTTTTATTTTTGCTAATAAATAAATAGGAATTTCGTGAAATTTATTTTCTTCATTACAAACTTTACTTTTAAAGAAAAGGATTTTGTCAAATTTACACAATTTTTTTCAAAGTTAAATCAAAACTCAACCACTTTTAGCATGGTGACAACATTGGAACAAATTCAAAACCCCGCTCCTTTCAAATGATCATAAAGAACTTACATTGAACACGGCTTCGTCGTCAAACACCTTGTTGACAGAATAAGAGTGAAACTCATAGAAGTCTAGGATACCCTGAAATACATTTAAGATCTTCATTTAATCCTTATACTTATAAAGCATTAAAACATTGAATACAGTTCTAATAGTGAAACACGTTTCCTTAAGCTTTCTGTTGTTTCTGTGAGTAGCTGGTGCGGTGAAATATTAACTTTGAACACTCCAATACACACAAACGGTAAAGACAATTACTTTAAAATAGGGCAGCAGAAATTAACTATTAATTTCTCGATTAATCGTTAAAAAAATAACGATTAAATAATTTTTAACGATTAATTAACCCAGCACTTACGAACTATTGGAAGTAAAAAAGTTTTTTAAAAATTATAAAAAATAGAAGCCGATAAATAATAAATTTCCTGAAGATTACACGGACATTTTGGTTTTAAACTATTGACTGACAGGAATGTTCAACATGTTGATAAAGTTTGCCTATAACATGGTTCTAAACCTTTGCCTTCTTAAAAACCCAAATGAAACGCGTATTAAACTAATGGCAGTAATGGAGTCTGACACAAAGACAGAAAATGACGACAGCTCTTCTGATGAATTACTGCGTTACAAAATGGAGATGTAAGTTCCTGAATCTATTAACCCTCTATAATGGTGGAAACCTAGAAAACACCGATATCGATTTATGTCATTCCTTGCCAAAACCGTTTTGTGCATACCAATTACCTCATTTCCATGTGAATGAATGTTCAGTTAGGATGGTTATATTGTCAATGAGACACGCCTATCACTTGAGCTAAATAATTTCAACTTGGCTTTTTGCGTAGTTGGTTAAAGGAGGACATATAAAGGAGACATTCCAGTGTTATTTAGATTTTCAACACGAACTTTTAATAAGTGTTACTTATGACGTAGTAAATGTTAATTTTTTGTTTTAATCGAAATTAACGATTAATTAATAGTTAATTCCTCTAAAGTTAACGATTAAATTTAAATTAATCGTTAACAGCCCTACTTTAAAATATAGTTTAGCCAATCGCAAAACTTCTGCCGTAGAACTACCATAAGGGGCCGTCCATAAATGACGTCACGCACCTAGGGGGGGAGGGGGGTCACACTTTTGTGACGATGCGTGACGTGGGGGAGGGAGGGGGTTGAAGAAATGTGACGTCACATCATAAGGGTAACTTTAAATAAAACTTCCACTTAAATATTTGGTCACTAAAAATTAATTTAATGACTTTTTAAAAAAAATTCAGTGCTTCTCAAAGTGCCGTTCGATAGGCTATCAGACGCCGGTTCGCGTAAGTTAACAAGACACGAAAATTAAATATAATTATAATTCTTAAGTTTGAGAATCCACAAGAGAACATACGAAATTGTAACCCTGCGTCGTTTGTTGTTGACATAAAAGCTTTGTAACCGCAATTTCGTTTGTTCACTCGCGGCAGGAGTCTGCGAAGTTTTTTTTTGGTTGGTTATCCCCCCACCCCCCGAAACTGCTACTGGTGAGTTTAACAAACAGGACAAGTGTCTAAAGAGATCTGAATATGAAAACGACACCGAATATCCATTTTGGCGATGGGTGAGGGTAATCTATTTGATACAATAATAAAAGTTTTTGATATAGTTTTTCGATTGGTTTTTTGGTCGAACGCCTCAGGCCATTCTAAATATAATAAATGTGTCCATTTAAAATTAGTCAAAATTATTCATTAACTTTATTGAATGCATCAAATTCACGACATCGCAAATCGAGAGGAGCACAAAACAACTTTTCTTCTGAACTCAAGTTTTTAAGGCATTAATTTTAAATTTGACATAAATGATACTTGATACAGTTAAGTCATGTTGATTAAGATTATTGTCACTTGTGTCAATATAAATGAAAGTAGGTTGGATTTAGGTGTTTTCGTATGTACGTAAATAAGAAATTTACATAGAGTCTAGATGACAAATTTAACAAATTCATTTTCTGGAAGGAACTGGTTCAATAGTGGGCATATGTTACCAAGCGTACACGTACACATGACGTATTTGAATATATCTAGTGGAGTGTAGTGGATGTTATATGTCCCAAATGAGTCTGCATTACCCTTAAAAATTCCCTTTTGACCCCAG
>MUZC01002404.1:1223299-1243832 GCA_002072015.1 Radix auricularia | reverse complement strand
TGACGTACTTTTGGAGGGGGGGTCGACGATTTTGTGACGACGCGTGACGTAGGGGGGGGGAGGGGGTAAAAAATCGGCAAAAATCGCGTGACGTCATTTATGGACGGCCCCTAAGACTGAGATGTCTCCGAATTAACAGTAGATGACCGCCTGGCCCAGCCCACCATTATACTTCTAACATTTGTTTTCGCCGAACGAACTCACCTCCGCCTTGCCCCCAGCTTTGACAAGACAGTTGTCAGAAAAGTGATTGATGGACCCAAACTTGTCTGTGTTCAGATTTGGGTTGGAGACCCCGACTGTAACCAGGTTTTTGTCGTCAACCCCTTTGATGGCGGCAGCTTGCCAGTTGATAAATCTACAGTGAAAGTTTTAAAAAAATTGTTAAATGAAGGATTTGTTTGAAAACAAGCAACGTATTAGAACGAAAACTTGAGTAGTTATCTCATCTTCTTACCTGTTACAGACGCTCCTTCTGTACAGAAGATTAAACTGTTCAGCTCACCTTGTTTATGCAAAATCAATTACTACCTTCACTTAAAAGGTAAACAGGTGTCAAGTGTCACGGGTTGATTACACCCTAGCGTAAATGTAGGCGTTGTATTTTAATAGTGATGTGGTGCTAAAAATGGGTTGGAAATAATACACATTAATTGGTAGAGATCGTTTCAAATGACATCATTTGGTCAAAGTCATTATTTTATTTATGTACCAAAATGGCCAATTTTAATGTTATTGATGATTCGATATCATTGAGTTAAAGTTCTAGTTGATAGACTCACCTGATTTACCTGATTCACCTGAAATACCTGCCTCGCCTGACTTACCTGACTCACCTGATTAACCTGACTAACCTGACTTATTTGACTCACCTGACTTACCTGATTTACCTGACTCCCCTGACTCACCTGATTTACCTGACTCACCTGATTTACCTGACTCACCTGATTTACATGACTCCCCTGACTCACCTGATTTACCTGACTAACCTGAAATACCTGCCTCGCCTGACTTACCTGACTCACCTGATTTACCTGACTCACCTGACTTATTTGACTCACCTGACTTTCCTGACTCACCCGACTTACCTGACTCCCCTGACTCACCTGATTTACCTGACTCGCCTGACTTATTTGACTCACCTGACTTAACCTGACTCACCTGATTTACCTGACTCACCTGAAATACCTGCCTCGCCTGACTTACCTGACTCACCTGATTTACCTGACTCACCTGACTTACCTGACTCACCTGACTTATTTGACTCACCTGACTTACCTGACTCGCCTGACTTACCTGATTTACCTGACTCCCCAGACTCACCTGATTTACCTGACTCACCTGACTTATTTGAATCACCTGACTTATTTGACTCACCTGACTTACCTGACTCGCCTGACTTACCTGATTTACCTGACTCCCCTGACTCACCTGATTTACCTGACTCACCTGACTTAATGAACGCACCTTATTCACTTGAATTACCTGACTTACTTACCTTAGTATTTCTTGAAATGTGAATTTCTTGCATAATCTCAATCATAATCATAGTCACAATCATAAATTAATCACAATCACATATGGTTTAGGATTGTTAGTCAAAGGTTTTATTATTTTTATTTTGAAAAGTAGTATTCACATTATTATCTTGTGTGTGTGCGCGAGTGTGAATTTTTAAAAATTTACACACGGGATTTTTTCTGCTCAACGCCTCATCAGAAAAAAAAATCAACATTTCCCATTTTATTTCAGTGAGTTGTGATTAGGGTAGTGGGGGAGGGGGTGGATAAAATGAGATATAACTTATGTTTTAGGATAATAAATGAAAAGGAAAAGTGTGTTTTTAGTTCATGATATGAATATAGTATTTGTTGATCTAAAAAGTTAGAAAAGTCATTAAAAAATGTTAACAAAAGTAAAAACGTTTTTAGAAATAATTTGAGAAATATCTGTTAGATTTATTAACGCTCAGCATTATATGACCCCAAAATAGGAGGTACATCTTAGGAATCTGATAACAAAGCTTCCTATTGCTAAATGACTTTTTCAAAAATGCCACCATACTCTATTGAACGTTATTTTTTTTTAACTCCATAGAACCATACTTTGTTCTACTCTATAGAACTGTGCTTTTTTTTTTTTACTCTATAGAACCATGCTTTGTTCTACTCTATAGAACTGTGCTTTGTTCTATTCTACAGAACGTTGCTATCTTCTGGTATATAGAACTGTGCTTTGTCCTACTCTATAGTACCGTTCTATCTTCTAATCCTTAGAACTGTGCTTTGTTTGGTTCTGTTTCACTACTCGATATGTGGGGAATGTTCTGCTTATACAAGCTGTTATTTCATGCAATTTTACAAAAAGAAATTTCCCCTGAGATATCCGATGATCCATTATAAGGTTACTAGTTTGGAGAGGGGGCCAAAATATATACCTTGATCCTGGCATCGACTCTCAACATATTTGGCAAAGGGCCTCTTTAAGCACACTTTTGTATAAATGTAGATGAAGTAAATTTTAAAAGTATTCTGCTAATCGGTTTGCGAAATGAACCCACATCTTCAGTGTCAAGCATGCCTTCTGGTTCATTCACGATGTCCCATCCGCCAAGGGCCGGGTGACCCTTAACCGCCGTTGCCAGAGGTACCAGGGCCTTGTCAATGTAAGACTGCAGCTTAGCCGAATCACGGATCAGTCCGCTAAGTCGATTGTGACTGTCATGGTTGACTGCACCGTTCCACAATGTTGGGAAGACGAAAATGTCATATCTGTATTTTTAAAAATTTACAAAAACTATAAATTGTATGCACGCAATATAACAATATAATTTTAAAAACCCGTAAAAAACCACATTTTTGACTATAAACCCTTTATAAACGAGACATAGCTATAAAGATGTTTATTATAATACGCAGGGCAAAACAATAAGAAAATACAAAATTCTAGTTATGTCTCGTAAAGCATTTTTAATATAATTGGCCCCTTATTGCGCGACAGGAAAGGTTGTTGAACATAATACACACCACGACACTCTATCTAAAAAATCAACATAATTCATAGAGATAACTAAAATAATCTAAAACTCAATAATTTAATTACAGTACATTTGATCGATCTGAAATTTTGATACATCATTTTTATCAACGGCATGAGTCTGCCTGCAAAATTTAGGATCGCTTTTACTAGGAAGTGGGTTAAAAATCGATTTAAAGTTTTTTCGGCAAGCAAGGGCTCAAGCAGACACCACAAGTTAATATAAAGGATTTAAAATTTAAAAAAAACAACAAGGAAATATATGATTTCATTTCAGATGAATTAAAGTCGATACAGTTTGAAGTTTCACGAAAATACAGGAAGACAAATGATCACTCACTGATATCCTAAGTTCAATAAATCGATGAAATCCTTGATGACTGTTCCCTTGGTGTCAAGTCCGGTAACCATGTCGTTGTTATCAAACCTTGGGGTTGTCTCCCCCTGAGCGTGGACCCAAACTCCTGAATTAAAAGGTGACATAATTGTATGTGTATGTTTTATTTCATGGTGGACTCCAAAATGGTCCAAAATTTCCTTGCCGTACCCTTGATCGACACACTACAGCTAGACCCTAATGGTTTCATGCGACTGCAAGCTTTACAAGGTCATGACAGCTAGATGAGACTATAGGTATTGTTCACTACACTCTACAGCGCCAAGACGTACAGATGTGGCTACTACGCTTGAATCGATCGTATCTATCATCCTCCCTTCTATCTATCAGTTCCTGTTACAGTCGCCGCGTAGCCGAAATACCAGGGATGATGTATATATGCATCTAGAAAGAAGCATCGTGTTAACCCCTGACCCCAAAGCCCTCACCCTGACTAGTGAACAGAAACTGGTGGGCCATTTGGAAACAGAAATATACCCCCTCCACCCTCCCTAACAACAAGAAGTTCTGTGGTGGTATTTTGAGGGCATCGATAGAAGGAAGAAATGATTTATTAGTAGTAAACACATGTGCCAAGTAAAGGTTTTCATTCTGTTGCCCATATTCATCTAACACATGCATTAAATAGTTGCCCTATTTCATAAAACAGTTGCCCTATTTCATAAAACAGTTGCCATATTTCATCAAAAGTTGCCCCATTTCATCAAAAGTTGCCCTATTTCATCAAACAGTTGCCCTGTTTCATCAAACAGTTGCCCTACTTCATCAAACAGTTGCCCTATTTTATCGAACAGTTGCCCTATTTCATCAAACAGTTGCCCTATTTCATTAAACAGTTGCCCTAGTTCATCAAACAGTTGCCCTATTTTATCAAACAGTTGCCCTATTTCATCAAACAGTTGCCCTATTTCATCAAACAGTTGCCCTAGTTCGTCAAACAGTTGCCCTATTTTATCAAACAGTTGCCCTGTTTCATCAAACAGTTGCCCGATTTCGTTAAACAGTTGCCCTATTTCATCAAACAGTTGCCCCATTTCATCAAACAGTTGCCCTATTTCATCAAACAGTTGCCCTATTTCATCAAACAGTTGCCCCATTTCATCAAACAGTTGCCCTATTTCGTCAAACAGTTGCCCTATTTCATCAAACAGTTGCCCTATTTCATCAAACAGTTGCCCCATTTCATCAAACAGTTGCCCTATTTCATAAAACAGTTGCCCTATTTCATCAAATTGTTGCCCTATTTCATCAAACAGTTGCCCTATTTCATCAAACAGTTGCCCTATTTCATCAAACAGTTGCCCCAGTTCATCAAACAGTTGCCCTATTTCATCAAAAAGCTTTTAGAATTTTTACTAGAATCACAAAAAGAATTTCCCTAATACTAACAACCTAAAGAGTGATCCCAATTATTTCATTCTACTTTTTCAAATAGTTGCTACAATTGATCAAAATAGACATGCTCATTAACATATTTCTCTAAACCGAAAGAGTTATTACACAGTTTTACTCTTATTACACAGTTCTTTTTACTGTGTTAGTCGTCAGACTATAAGAGTTGCACTACTTTTTAAACCAGTCGAACAATCAGTCAGTCTGAAGACTTACAATAATAGTTGCACTACTTATTAAACCAGTCGAACAATTCAGTTAGTCTGAAGCGAGTCACAGTAGGAAATTCCACACCTCCCTCGGGAGGCACTCTTTAGTGGGAGGCGTTTTCGACCTAGTGTCCTGGATGCCCAGGCGGCCGCTTGTAGCAGCGACCGCTCCGGGGGGGGGGGGCTTCTCAGTCTTTACGTCCCTTAGGGGGCCAGAAGGCTGAGGGGGTTTTCCGGGAAGCCCCATGAAGAGCGCAGGCTCGGGACTGCTGATTTTCTTCCACATGTAGGATTTTCAGTTAGTCTGAAGACTTACTATAATAGTTGCACTATTTGTTAAAGCAGTCGAACAACTCAGTCTGAAGACTTACTGATAGAGTTCCCTCCAGACGCCTCTAGTTTCTTAAATTCGGCCTCCGCCATCGGCCTACGACTGTCCCACTGACCATCTCCAAAGTCGTAGCCGTAGTTAATCCAAGGGAGGTTACCACCGGACAGGAATATTTTCTGGCCTTTGTAGGTGAAGTAGTTGTCCTTGACCGCCAGCATGTTTCCGGGTTTGAACGTTCCTGAAAGGGGGAACAATTGAAAGTGAATCAGTGCAAGGGTTATGGTTCGTCAAATGAATCAACACATTGCTATAACGATTGGCTGCGTGTTGATCAGAAATAAACGGTTGTGTTAAAAAAGTCTTCTCAGTGACGTAAATGAGGCATAACCATAAATGCACTTCCAAATCTGACTTGTGCTTCATCAATTATATTTCTTCTTTTTTATTTTGTTTATTTTACTCAGCAAAATTAAACAGCATGTTTTAATGTATTTAACTTTTAAAAAAATATTTTATTTATGTATTTTTTCTTTTTCTAATTGTGCTGTGGCTTTGGTGTATATCTGAAACATTATATTACGTTTTTTAAAACTAAAATTGACCCATTTGTATCCACTTTTTAATAAATAATCGTAAACCTTATTGGTTTATATTTACCTGGTCCATTGGTTGGTTTTGGAGCTGGTGACGATAGAAAGTTAGATGAATTTAAATCATTGGTTTTTTTTTGTTCTTTAAATATATTATGATTGTAAATGCGTTATCATGAATGTTGTTTACATGTAAGCTGATGATAAAATACAAAAAAAGATTCTGAAAAACATTATTTGAATCAAGTAATCTGGATAAAGTTTGCCTATTCTTGAACTTAAATTCACATATTAATGAAACCAACTGGGATGAAGTTTACAATTTGGTATGTTAACATTTCTAATACTTATGTTTTGTGACGGTGAGTGAAATGATGAAGTGGCAAAAAAGTTAATATTAACTATGGCTACGACTCTCTTTTAAAAGACCCCACAGTCGGTACCATTAAACGAGACCTATGAATCTTACTTGTTGTTGGAGCTTGTGTGGTAGTTGTGGTAGTGGTAGTCGGCGTTGTGGTGGATGTTGTGGTAGGCGTTGTGGTGGATGACGTCGTTGATGGTGTGGTAGACGTCGTTGTAGAGGTTGTCGGAGTGATGGTTGTAGCTGTCGGAGTCGTGTCACCACTTGGAGTGGCGCTCGTGCCAGTGACGGCACCCGTGCCAGTAGTGGCACCTGCACTGTCCAAGCGAGCCGTCACTTTGGGTACAATGTCACCGTTACCTGAAGGCGAGATGGAACATTAGCAACCAACTAACCCGAGTTGTCCTGTTGCAGAACTCTAACAATCGTTTTGGAATTTTAGTCGAAGAACAAGAACCAAAAAGAAATGTTGCTTGATGTAAATCAATAGAAATTCGTCAAGCATAATTGTAATAAACCGTTAAAATTCTCTTTGAAATAAAGACATGCAACATTATCAAAGGCTTCTGAAATATTATAAAACACTCCATGAAAAACTCAATTAAAGTAATTAGCAGCACAATGATGTAAATTAGTTTAACATGATTTCAATGAAAATTCGCTAAAATGTCTATATATTAACTCCCATTCGTATGCACTTAACAAAATAGGAAATTAATAGCGGACTAATGAAATTATCAAATAAATAGTCCCATTAAATGAACATTAGGTACAATATCATTAAATCTTTTAGGTAAATTCTGATATTTGAAATTTTCGTTTCATAGTTGCATTAAATTATTTTTTCAAAATATCAAAGCATGTAGAACTTTAGATCTTTAGATTTTTAGATCTTTAGATTTTGTCTGAGGTACTAAACGTTTATCTGCCTCAAATAACGTCTGATAGGACATAAATTGTGTGAGATGACATAAATTGTGTGAGTTGACATAAATCGTGTGAGATGAACTACTTTTTGTGAGATGACCTAAATTGAACGAGATGACCTAATTTGCGTGAGATGACTAAACTTTCTCTCACCATGCCCCTGGAAGGTCAAACATAATTTGTCTCCCACGTGCTCGTCTTTGTTCCAGGCTTTGTTGGTCAGCACGTAAACTTTGCCTCCCTCCAGAGTCTCGGCAATGTCGGCCGCCCACACCTGTTCGAGAGAATTTCATGAACTTTTTATCAAAGGGCACTTTTATTACATGGCAGAAATCTATTAATAGAAGTATGCAGTCTTTTCAGTTGGAACTATTTCATTAACATCTTAATCAAACATTCGAGTGAGCTATGAGAAAACCAAAAGCATTCCGAAGGCTCAGGGTGGGTTCCGCAAGGGACGCAACCCGATGGACCAAGCACTACGCTTAATTCAGACCATGACAAACGAACTCCAGATGAAGAACCACACAGTTGCGGTGTTCTTCGATCTAAAGCAGGCATACGACAAGGTGTGGCGTGGAGGGCTCCTATACAAATTACAGCAGTTAGGTGTCACTGCTAAAATGTACGGCTGGGTAAAATCGTTCCTCACGGACAGAACGATCAAGACACGGCTTTGTGAAGCGCTATCCAGCGAGGCACGACTGGAAGACGGGCTCCCACAGGGCTCAGCGCTTAGCTGTACATTGTTCTTAGCCTACGTCCACGACCTACAAGGCATACTCGAGTCCCAGAATGCCATGTTTGCTGACGATCTGGTTATATGGAGTTCGGGAAAGGACGTCGCAACACTGCAGAACCGGCTGCAGCATGATCTGAACCGTATCGAAAATTACGCCAGCCGATGGCGCCTAGAGGTAAATACGGAAAAAACGGTCCATTCCATTTTCACTAATGGACGGAACGCTCTGAAGCATGAGGTGGTGCTTCAGATCTGCGGGAAGAGGCTAAATTGGGACCGGACACCAACGTACTTGGGTATAAAGCTGGACCAGAAACTCCAGATGCATAACCATGTACGTGAATTATGCGCCAAAACCACAGCTAAATTGTCCCTGGTGAAGAAACTGGCTAGCACGAGTTGGGGCGCGGACGCAAGACTACTAAGAGCTCTCTATCTTGGTAGCGTGAGAAGTGCTATTGATTACAGCCTCCCGGTCCAGGCCTTTGCGAGCCGTACGGCTCTAGAGGGTNTCAGTCCCCCTACCCAAGCTCAGGGAACGAATGAAACTGGTCCCTGCTCGAGGACCACATGAAAGCCTTGACCCGCCTGATATACGTCTGACACTGGCAAATGCCGCGGTGACACGGGCCAGTCCCGTCGAGCTCCTGCGAGACGAGACTCTGCGCACAATCGAGGCCTATGGAGACAGCGTGGTAAAAGTCTTCACGGACGGCTCACGTTTAAGAGATGGCAAAAGTGGATACGGTGTGCTAATTCAATACCCCCAACCAGGGCCGGACAGCGTAGAGCTGTCGGGGCCGTGTGGATCTACGAACAGTAGTCACGAAGCCGAACTGGACGCGATCCACAGGGGTTTGAAGGAAGTACGCCGTCGTCTAGCTAAGAGAAAGAATTTCCCGACTGTCGTGGTCTTCACCGATTCTCGGTTTTCGCTCGAAACCTTGAGTCGAAGCTCTCTGGAGGCCAAGATAGTAAGTGCCATTCTGGATACAGTAGGTGACATCCTGGCACGTGGCGGCAAAGTAGTCCTACAGTTCATGGCCGGACACTGCGGCACGGCCCAATCAGACAGGGTCGACGCACTGGCCAGGGCAGGCGCAGCCCAGCCCCAACCCGATAAGCCCTTGACCCAACTGGGGGTCAAGTCGTGGCTAAAAGACCATTTCCGAGGGAAATGGCTTGAGGGCTGGAAGAATGGGAATACGGCCAGAAAGGTATACCAGAAACTGCCGCGACCGAGCAAAAGCAATGCCTGGTGGAAACTTGATCGTAGTAGTCGGTCTCTCATAACTAGGATGAGAACTGACCATTGTCCCATACGAAGCTACCTATACAAGTTTGACACTAGAAGGGAACTGGCCTGTAGGTTGTGTGGCTACCCGGAGGAGACGGTGACCCATGTGCTAGAGAGTTGCCCCGAGTTGGACGGGGCTTTATTTGGTGAAGTTGCAACACCTGCAGAGGACTACCTCTACGGCGATGCCCGAATGTTGAGGCTCGCCTGCGAAAAATTGAACCGGGTTTTAAGAGCCTAACGGCTCAACCCAACAGAGAATGAACATTCATTAGTGAGCTATGATGATTCGTCTCAAAAGATTTGTTTTAACAGGACGCACATACAGGTTGACTTAGTTGACTTGATCAGGACAAAAACTATGTAAAATAGTTTGTAAACGTATTGTTACTAATATATTATAGAGTCGGGCATCATTCCGTCTCGCCAGACGATTGTGCATCCCCCATTGGTCTGAGCTGCACTTCCTCGTGTTGCTGTGAAGTTCTATTTTTGAGTGACAGTCTTTACCACAGCTATTTCACTCGTATTCTGTGATCCCCAATGTTTTGGCATTTCTTCTTATATTTCTTCTGTCTGCAACCTTCTCCATCATTCGCTCCTCGGCTACTATGACGCCATCTTTTACAACTGTGCGCCACGTAGATCGGTCTTCTACCTTACACCCCCAGTCGCTTGTGCGCTATCATGACCCTTTGGCAGACATCTTTAAATCACAGACGTGGGCGACCTGTCTTCCTCTTTCCCGATGCCAGTTCTCCATATAGGAGATCTTTGGGGATGCGGTCAAGGCTAATTCTTTTTACATGTCCTAGCCATCTCAAGCATCTTTCACTAAGGATTGAGTACACGCGTTGGACATTGGCACCCATTAGGACAACACTATTTGGCAATTTATCCTGCCATTTAATGCTAGGGATGTGAAACCGGCATCTCAATTGGAAGCTATTGAGTTTGCGCTCATGTGATGTATAAGTGGTTCATGTCTCGTTTCGGTATAGCAGCGTAATGATGACACAGGCTAGATAGACACACAGTTTGGTTTTCTCCGTTAGCTTGGTGTTTTGCCAGACCCGTTTTTTTAAAGTTTAGCCATTGTGGCAGCTGCCTTTCCAATACTGTTGTTTATTTCGTTTTTTGCAGGCGTTGGAGAAACTTGACACGAGTTGTTGCAAACCAGTTTCTTTGTGTGCTAGTAGTGCCGCATCATCCGCAAAGAGTAGTTCAAGAAATAGGACATCTGTAGTTTTGGTTTTGGCTCGTAGTCGGGCAGTGTTGAAAAGTACTCCATCAGCTCTGGTGTGTAACCAGATTCCATCACAGTTAATTGATGTACCAAAAAAAACGTGTCTAAAAAAAGTAACACTACATTATGAGATGTGAAGAACTTTATATAATGTCATATTATCCAGATCAAGCTCTTTCATTTTTTTTTATCCCAAAGTATATTTTTTTAACATTTGTTAAAAAACATTATATAAAAAAACATACCCAAGAAATTTAATGAAATAGTTGAAATGAAAGATAACGCAGGTCATCTATATTAAAAACACATTTAAAAAATACATTTTTATTTCAGAACGAACGCTCGCGATGTTTAAGAGCAACCGACTCACGTCCATGCTGGTGATGGGCTGGTCAAACGTGATGGTCATGGTCCAGGAGTGAAGTTCTGCAGTAACAGGGACGCAGGCCTCCCCCTGGAACCCGCCACTCCAGTGCTGTGTGATGGGCACATCGGTGTCCGCCCTGACGGACAGCAGGACAGCTGACAACAAGTACAACAAAATCCTCAAGGAATGAGAAGAAACAAGGTCAATAAAAACATCAGTTTGTGGCCGTCACCTCATCATACACATGATACACCGTCACCTCATATCATACACATGGTACACTGCCACCTCATATCACACTCATGATACACCATCACCTCATATCATACTCATGATACACCGTGCACTAAAACTAAATGAGTAAAAAAAAAATTAGATAATGAAATAACATTTTAACTGTGATGTAATATTTCTTCCACAACCATCTAGTCCATGTTTACATTGTTTTACCCCGACCTAGTTGTCCATTTACTCCATGTTTACTATGTCTGACCACAACCTGGCAGTCCATCTAGTCCATGTTTACTATGTCTGACCACAACCTGGCAGTCCATCTAGTCTATGTTTACTATGTCTGACCACAACCTGGTTGTCCATCTAGTCCATGTTTACTATGCCTGACCACAACCTGGTAGTCCATCTAGTCCATGTTTACTATGTATGACCACAACCTGGTAGTCCATCTAGTCCATGTTTACTATGTATGACCACAACCTGACAGTCCATCTAGTCCATGTTTACTATGTCTGACCACAACCTGGCAGTCCATCTAGTCCATGTTTACTATGTCTGACAACAACCTGACAGTCCATCTAGTCCATGTTTACTATGTCTGACCACAACCTGGCAGTCCATCTAGTCCATGTTTACTATGTCTGACCAACCTGGTAGTCCATCTAGTCCATGTTTACTATGTCTGACCACAACCTGACAGTCCATGTAGTCCATGTTTACTATGTCTGACCACAACCTGGCAGTCCATCTAGTCCATGTTTACTATGTCTGACCACAACCTGGAAGTCCATCTAGTCAATGTTTACTATGTCTGACCACAACCTGGCAGTCCATCTAGTCCATGTTTACTATGTCTGACCACAACCTGGCAGTCCATCTAGTCCATGTTCACTATGTCTGACCACAACCTGGTAGTCCATCTAGTCCATGTTTACTATGTCTGACCACAACCTGGCAGTCCATGTAGTCCATGTTTACTATATCAGGCCACAACCTGGTAGTCCATCTAGTCTATGTTTACTATGTCTGACCACAACCTGGCAGTCCATCTAGTCCCTGTTTACTATGTCTGACCACAACCTGGTTGTCCATCTAGTCTATGTTTACTATGTCTGACCACGACCTGGCAGTCCATGTAGTCCATGTTTACTATGTCTGACAACAACCTGGCAGTCCATCTAGTCCATGTTTACTATGTCTGACCACAACCTGGCAGTCCATCTAGTCCATGTTTACTATGTCTGACCACGACCTGGTTATCCATCTAGTCCATGTTTACTATGTCTGACCACAACCTGGTAGTCCATCTAGTCCATGTTTACTATGTCTGACCACACCCTGGCAGTCCATCTAGTCTATGTTTACTATGTCTGACCACAACCTGACAGTCCATCTAGTCCATGTTTACTATGTCTGACCACAACCTGACAGTCCATCTAGTCTATGTTTACTATGTCTGACCACAACCTGGTAGTCCATCTAGTCCATGTTTACTATGTCTGACCACAACCTGACAGTCCATCTAGTCCATGTTTACTATGTCTGACCACAACCTGGTTGTCCATCTAGTCCATGTTTACTATGTCTGACCACGACCTGGTTGTCCATCTAGTCCATGTTTACAATGTCTGACCACAACCTGGCAGTCCATCTAGTCCATGTTTACTATGTCTGACCACGACCTGGTTGTCCATCTAGTCCATGTTTACTATGTCTGACCACAACCTGGTTGTCCATCTAGTCCATGTTTACTTTGTCTTACCACAACCTGGCAGTCCATCTAGTCCATGTTTACTATGTCTGACCACGACCTGGTTGTCCATCTAGTCCATGTTTACTATGTCTGACCACAACCTGGTTGTCCATCTAGTCCATATTTACATTGTTTGACCATGATAACGGGAAATGATGAAAACCTTAAAAACAATTTGCATACATTTGCTTTAATCTTGTCTCCCTGGAAATAAGATTTCCACCTACGCAAAATTTCTCAAAGCACGAATTAAAAGGGAACCAACTCCAAGTCATTACAATTGGACTTTACACTAGTACTCACTTGGACACACATGTTTGACTTGCTCTACGTGTATATTAATTATTTCAAAAGTATATAAGATATTTTACCTCATTTGAGAAGAAATATTAAAGACTTTATTGCCCCAAGTTTCCACTTATCTTTATATGTTCCTTCTCTGACCTTAGGTCTATAAATACTTGATGGTCCAATCGGAAGTCTTGAGTTCATGAGCCGCATCACATCACAGGAAGTGTCCAGGATCAGTGATTTCAAATAAAAGTGGGCGTTTGAAGTGTAACGTGTTGTAAATTTTAACTGTTCTTTGATAAAGCGCGGGATTCTCATATTTTTTTTAAACGTCGCCTTAAAAATGAATATTAAAAACTGACATGTATGGGAGGTGGAAAAGTCAAATAATTTTGGTAAATAAAAATGTTTTCTTTTTTAAAGTAAATTATTTTTACTGTTATTAAGATAATGTCTGGGATTATAATATTTGGCTTGTATTTTAAGTAAAGATATAATTACGAAATTTATAGCATCTTTTCTTTACATGGAGAATATGTGATATTTTTAAGAAAACCCCTTTCTTTTTAAGATTACATAGTGTATAGAAGAAAGTTGAATTAAAAGATTTTGGGAGTAAGTGTAATGTGGGATGGAGGGGGATGGAAAAGTAACAAATTTCCCAAGTAACGGAATGGTCTCACCAAAGTTAATACTTACCATCAGAATATAATGGGCAATTTTTGTTTCTTTTTAAAATTAAAAAAATCGCAGTTTAATATATTTGTGTGTGTGTGTGTGTGTGTTTTTTTTTTTTTTAAATTTTTTTTTATAAATTTTTTATTTGTGTGTCGAACTGTCCAGGGTCGAATCGCCCGGGGTCGAACCGACCGGGGTTGAAAAGTCCTCGGGACGAAACGTCCTGGGGTCGAATTGGCAGGGTCGAACCGTCCGGGGTCGAATCATCCGGGTTCGAAGTGTCCAACCACCTTGTGTGTGTGCTTCATTTTAAATGTTAAACGTTATTTTTAAATTCTTAAAAAAACTACGACTCTTCATTCTATTGTGTTAATGTATATTTATGAAAAACCCTGAATTATCATCTTGCAACTATCAAATATCCACTACCAAATGTTAATTATCGATAAAAAATCATCTATAAACTTTCTTCCAAAAACATCTATAAACTATCTACCAAATATCGTCTTTAAACTATCGATCAAATATCAACTATCAACGATCAAGTTTGGTTTTACATTTGGTTCACATTAAAGTACACCTAGTATCCATTAATGAACCCTCAAAGCCACAGATGTTCTCCCCAATACATTCCTTGCGAACTTGAGGAACCATCATTTGAAATTGCTGGCCTGACCCAACCTTGGAGCTTAGGAAACATAAAAAATGATTTTAAAACAACAACCTACACAAGATCAGTTTGTATGTAGTGTGGCATAAACCTGACCTCCTTTCTTTCTTACAACATGATGGTCATTGAAGTTTGTTTTCAAATAGTCTACGGTTAAATTCTAGACTTCACCACCTACTTGCTCAACTCAACCAAGAGATAAATCCTTTACTGTAGACGACACGTTACGATCTGGGTCAAGGCATACAAGATTTGTTTACTGACTTAGAATGTGTTACTATGAGAGTTTGGTTTTAAATGCAGTTATTGGAACTCTTTAGGATTGAAAACTAAATGCGTAGATTTAAGGAAGTCGGGTGGATCAAAATCTCCTTCTCACCTTTCTTCATTAAATTTTTTATTTTTTTATCATTTTTATTATGTCCGTAGAGGTTTTAGTGAAATGACTGATGCAGTAATATTAATTGTAAGGACTAAATGTTTAGTGTTTTTATAAGGTAGTCATCTTCGAGTTTTAATTTTTTAATGTTTGAAAGTGTATTTTTGTGTTAAAGTAAATGTCATTTGTATAGTATATCTCATTCGTTTAGTTTGTCTCCTTGATTATTCTATTCCTCAATTCTATAGGATATTGCATTTTATTGGTATATATTATTTTTATGGTGCCTATCATTTTTTTGTGTATATTTTTTAATACCATTTTAAAAATATATGCTGTTATAACGAGTTATTTTGAAGGTAGACAAGTAATACGTTAACGTCAGATAATGTAACCAAAGTTTGGCAACTGTTTGGCAGAAAAACCGCAGTCATTGTTACAATGCTAACAGATTCCAATGTGATTTATAAATACTTTGGATGAAGTTGTACAAGTCATAAAAATAGACAACGATCTTATCATAATCGAATGTGTTTTTAAATCTATATATGTAAATTGATTTTATTTCAGTAGGGTGTGATATAAAAATATTGTTTGTTTTAAAGGTTTAGTACACTTGTCTTTTATAATGTTGTGTTACTGAACGTAATTGGTTATAACTTGTAAGAAAATTGAGAGGTACCTCCAGGTATTAGTGTTGTATAGTACATTAAATGACGATTGGGTGGTTCTATGCCAATAATTCGTGCTGAATTAAGAATTTTCTGAGCGCTGGTTATGTAATTCTACTCCACTTAGAGTTGTACTGGAACATTTTTAAATAATAAGACATACAAAAAAACTAAGTTTAAGAAGTTACTGAGAAAAGGACTTGATGTTTAGATTCATATTTTATTTTATTTTACCTCCATTTTTCTTTAAATAACAAACTTTAACAAACGAAGCTTTTCATATTTAAAAAATAATACACTTAACACTTAACAATGAAGGCAACAAATAATGACATTATAACTATACTCACAAAAAAAGAGGATTTAAATAAACTAAGTGATTATTGTGGTTGGCCGCTCGTAAACAAACAAACAAACAAACAAAGAAATGTTATCCAAAGTAATTTCAAAAATAATACACTTAACACTTAACAATGAAGGCAACAAATAGTGACATTATAACTATACTCACAAAAAAAGAGGGTTTAAATAAACTAAGTGATTCTTGTGGTTGGCCGCTCGTAAACAAACAAACAAACAAACAAACAAAGAAATGTTATCCAAAGTAATGAACAAGAAATAATGCACGTACAAAGCATGGCATTTATTATTTGAAATAAATCGTAAATCATAAATACTATTCGTATCCTAAATAACTTAAATAAGAACATTAAAATATCATGTCAAAAATGAGACACGTGCACGACCTCGTGACAATACGACAGGAATTAATCGGTTGATCATTCTAGAGAAATAGACATTTTGAAGTCATTGTACAAGATTTCTTCTAACTTCGACATTTTCTGGAATATATTAAAGACACTTGAAATTAACTAAAGCATAGTGCGAATTTTGAGGAAAATTCAGCGTTATTATATTTTTTCTAGCAAATATTTTTTGGTGTCCAGCTAATTTAACTTTCTTATTGGCGATGATATCTTTGGACGTAATGCAAAATGTCAAATTGAAAATATAATGTGGGTGAATGATAAACTAAGAGTTTGCCACTTCATAGATATGATCGTTTCAGTATTAAATTTATTAAAATCCAGGAAACGCTTATAAGTAACTTGCCCTGTATACCGAATTTGATTCAAAGAATTGCCGCTACAAAGAGAGTAAATAATTTTAGTAAAAAAGCTACTACGATGTCCATAAGATTACAGAACTATAAGATTTCATTTTAAAATAAACAAACCAGTAAATTAGAAATGGAAGTTAACAGAAAAAAAAAAGACATACTTAATAATGGAAGTATAATGTAATGGATACAAAAAGATGGCAAGAAACATTGCAATAGAGTTAGACATAATTTACCGATAGTGCTTGTCATAATTAACCGGAAGTATATTTTTAACTTGGTCACTCCCGGAGTTGGCGAGAGGACAGTTAACACTTGTTCATTACTATTTAGGACAGCTAATAAATATTTGTTCATTGCTATTACAGACAGCTAGTTAACATTTGTTCATTGCTATTTAGGACATCTAATAAATATTTGTTCATTGCTATTACTGACAGCTAGTTAATATTTGTTCATTGCTATTACAGAGAGATAGTTAATATTTGTTCATTGCTATTACAGTAAATGAGCTTAATGTAATTGACTAAAACTTGTTAAAAATGTTAACTTTATAGAGTTTGAAATACATAGATAAGGTTACATCATGTTATATGTTATACTATGTGAAATACAACATCCATGTGAGTATGAATTACGTAAATGTATCAGCATCAAGTATCAGTGACTTTACTCTAAATCATTTGCTCGTTCGTCCGTGCATTCATACTAATACTATTCACTACTAATTCTAATAATTTATTCATCATTAAAGTCATAATCTTTGTATTTCTTTATTATGAATACATAATAGGGCGTATATCTTTATAAGGACCAATGAAAACAATGAATATTAAAATAAATATGACATGACTACAATAACTTGTATGCTTGCACGAGCGTCCACTACACGACTATCAAACGACCGCTTACACTCAATCTTAAAATGTTTAGACTTATTTCCATTAGTTTTAAGTCTTCTGCATTTCAATTATTTATTCAGTTGCAAAACCAAGTATAAAGTAAGATTTTTTACACAAAAATTACAACTAGAAGATCGCTTTTACTGAGACCAGTGTATCAAAACACACAGATGTTATGGGTATTCAAGAAAAGTTTGACCTGAATCTAAAACTAGCCCAACGAACGAATGGGTTATGACGTTTTCCGGTCTTAAAAATGCAAACCCAAAAGAGCTTATCTGGCCAAAAGTAAAGTAAGAAAGACATAAAAATGATATTTTAAAGTGAAAGCAGCATAAATCCAAAATAAAGACCTACCATTCCCCACTGGACGACATTAAAAATGTTTATCATGTCGGTTTGGGCAAATTTTCCAATTGATTTTGTCTTCCCATGCAAATATGTGTCTAGTGACGCGATAATGGGTGGTGGTTTCAAAGAACATGAGATTTGTTTCTCATTAAAAATAAAACTGTCCCAGTTAGTGACGTAGTTGTTTTATTTACATGTTAAGGTGTTGATATCATTGCGATAGATAATTTCACTGTGCTGTGACAGAGTCAAACTGAATTCTGACTTATTTTAACTTTGCTGTGACAGAGTCAAACTAAATTCTGACTTATTAACGTTCTTTAAAAAATGTAACAATTCCACATTCCTCAACAATCAGACCCAAAGACCATTGTGATGGTGCATACCATTTATTAAATGATGGAATATTCGATTGCACCTACGGAGATGACGAGGTTGGTTTCAGATTTCAATGATGTCTCCCTCATAACAACAACAAAGTAGCATTGCGATGACGAGAGAGCAAAACAAAAAAAAGTGTGAAAGAATATGTGAAGCATTAATCCCGCCAAAGTTGGAGGGAGAGAGTCGTTAAAAAAAATATGTTGTAAATACACGTAAGGTAATTGAAGAATTCAGTAACATTATCAAGATCTGTCTCACAGTTTGACAAGACTGGGTTAAGTGTAGCTACTTTAATTTATGGAGTGGAGGATATTAGTTTTAGATTCAATGGTTACCTCCCCTTTGGGAGTCTCAATCATACTATAATAGGACGCGCCAAAAAGGACAAACTGAATTGGGAAATAATTACCTTGTCAGTAAACTTTGACAAGGATTAACAACAGCTGAGATCTAAGTAAACCACTGTAGTAGTCTAAATGTCAACGGTATAATGTGTACATGTCAAGATTGTAGTAGTGTACATGTCAACATGATAGTGTACATGTCAACGGTATTGTTGTGTACATGTCAACGGTATAGTAGTGTACATGTCAACGGTATTGTTGTGTACATGTCAACGGTATTGTAGTGTACAGGTCAACGGTATTGTTGTGTACATGTCAACGGTATTGTTGTGTACATGTCAACGGTATATTAGTGTACATGACTACGGGACTAAATGCCCCAAATCTTTGTGTACATCCATTCAGAACCATGGTAATTGGTATCATGGATTGGGAGAATGGAAGGGATGAGATTTATTTTATTAACAATGGTATCATGGATTGTCAGTTTGGAAAAGATGAAATTTATTTCACAATGGTGTTATGGATTGTGAGTATGGAAAAGATGAGATTTATTTCATTAACAAGGTATCATGGATTGTCAGTTTGGAAAAGATGAGATTTATTTTACAATGGTATCATGGATTGTCCTTTTGCCGAAGATTAAATTTCTTATTCATTGTCTCGTTACCTTTCTAATATATGCTTTTAAAATTGTCATTTTTAACTATCATAATTTTAATCAACTGCATTTGTGTCACCCCTTTCTTAAAAGCCACGAGTGAATTACTAGTTGAGACCAATCTGTCTTGTTGTCGAGGGACGAAATGTTTTATCGGGGAAGCAGCAATTAGAAATGATCCAAAATAACATTTTAATATCCGAAAAAAAAATCCAAACGAGTTAGTGTTCTTTTTTTTTTTGTTTCGTTATTTTGTTTGTTTGTTTCTTTGTTGTTGTTGCTGTTGTTTTTATTTGTTACATTCAACGCATAGTATAACGCAAGACTGGTCGAATAAGTGACATGTATAACATGTATATCGTTGAAGAATTTGTCAGGAAGTCAATTTTGCCAGAAGAGTTCATTACAGATTATGTATGTATATAGTCAGAAAGAACAATAGCCACTGAAAGGACGTTACACGAACAAAGAATCCACAGAAGGTACAAGTGAGTTGTTCTAAAGGAGGACTTGTCGACTAACAACTGTCAACCAAAGGAAGCGACCCATCTACTACGCTACGACTAGAGTGTTACGAGAAGGAAATAAAGAATAACGTTTTTCCAGACAGATTCATTCATGTCCAGGGTGATGACACATTTAAAAGGGAAGAGTCACGTGATAGTGAGATACAATTTTCTGAGCTATGGTCCCCCATGACAAGGTGACAGGCGATGATGTTGTCGATGGTAAGTCAGGAACGATGCACATTTTTGTATACTAAAGACTAAAGACAGTAGATCTATTATTTTGCTAAAACATTTGGCGAATCACAAAATCACTTAATACTCGGGAATTCTGGCAAGGCAGTCCTAGTATAGGACAACAAATAGTTGGGAATTCTGGCTAGGCAGTCCTAGTATAGGACAACAAATAGTTGGGAATTCTGGCTAGGCAGTCCTAGTATAGGACAACAAATAGTCGGAAATTCTGGCTAGGCAGTCCTAGTATAGGACAACACATAGTTGGGAATTCTGGCAAGACAGTCCTAGTATTAAACAACAAATAGTTGGGAATTCTGGCAAGACAGTCCTAGTATTAGACAACAAATCGTCGGGAATTCTGGCAAGACAGTCTTAGTATTAGACAACAAATAGTTGGGAATTCTGGCAAGACAGTCCTAGTATTAGACAACAAATAGTTGGGAATTCTGGCAAG
>MUZC01002404.1:1186452-1222816 GCA_002072015.1 Radix auricularia | reverse complement strand
GGGAATTCTGGCAAGGCAGTCCTAGTATAGGACAACAAATAGTTGGGAATTCTGGCTAGGCAGTCCTAGTATTAGACAACAAATATTTGGGAATTCTGGCAAGGCAGTCCTAGTATAGGACAACAAATAGTTGGGAATTCTGGCAAGACATTCCTAGTATAGGACAACAAATAGTTGGGAATTCTGGCAAGACAGTCCTAGTATTAGACAACAAATCGTCGGGAATTCTGGCAAGACATTCCTAGTATAGGACAACAAATAGTTGGGAATTCTGGCAAGGCAGTCCTAGTATAGGACAACAAATAGTTGGGAATTCTGGCTAGGCAGTCCTAGTATAGGACAACAAATAGTTGGGAATTCTGGCAAGACAGTCCTAGTATAGGACAACAAATAGTCGGGAATTCTGGCAAGACAGTCCTAGTATTAAACAACAAATAGTTGGGAATTCTGGCAAGACAGTCCTAGTATTAGACAACAAATAGTTGGGAATTCTGGCAAGACAGTCCTAGTATTAGACAACAAATAGTCGGGAATTCTGGCTAGGCAGTCCTAGTATTAGACAACAAATAGTTGGGAATTCTGGCAAGACAGTCCTAGTATTAGATAACAAATAGTTGGGAATTCTGGCAAGACAGTCCTAGTATTAGACAACAAATAGTTGGGAATTCTGGCAAGACAGTCCTAGTATAGGACAACAAATAGTCGGGATTTCCGGCTAGGCAGTCCTAGTATTAGACAACAAATAGTTGGGAATTCTGGCAAGACAGTCCTAGTATAGGACAACAAATAGTTGGGAATTCTGGCAAGGCAGTCCTAGTATTAGACAACAAATAGTTGGGAATTCTGGCAAGACAGTCCTAGTATTAGACAACAAATAGTCAGGAATTCTGGCAAGACAGTCCTAGTATTAGACAACAAATAGTCGGGAATTCTGGCAAGGCAGTCCTAGTATAGGACAACAAATAGTCGGGAATTCTGGCAAGGCAGTCCTATTATTAGACAACGATTATTTATCGATTGATTATGTTATACGCATACACTGATAAAATAATTTTTTTTGTTGGCATGTAGATTTCCTTTATCGACATTAAAGATGGAAGTTCCAGAGGGAACAAATTGTGGAAAAAAAGAAGTGATGTAGAAGCATCTTTTAAGAGATGACAAAAATAAGAATATTAAAGAATTATAACCAACCAATGTTAGAAAGATGATCAGTTAGGAAGGATACAGCAAGTGCTGATGAGGCCAAACTTGTATTGGTAAGGTTATAATTATTCGTTTTAACGTCAAGTATCCAGGGATTGCAGTAGTGGTTAGTTGGAATGTGTCTACATGCCTCACTAGAGCTAATGTAAATAAAAATATTTACATGTTTATTAGACTTGGCTCCATGGCCTAAATGATTCTGTATAAGACTTAGCTCAATGGCCAAAATGACTCTCTATGAGACTTGACTCAATGGCCAAAAATGACTCTCTATGAGACTTGTCTCAATGGCCAAAAATGATTCTGTATGCGACTTGGTCCAAAGGCCACAACGATTTCCGTGCCCTTTGTCTGTTAATTTCAGCAATCTTTACTAAACCGACATAGAGGACGATGGGAACTCCCCAATATCCACGAGGAGAAAAGTTTAATTGTAATGTTACCTGCCCTCACGAATGATGATTACAAGATAATCACGTCTGTAATCATTTACTTTAAATGTTCCGATGGATATTTAAGATGTCCGAGTTCCTTTTGCGTTCCAACCCATTTCTATAATGATAATGGTTTGATGGTTCGGTGACAATTAGAATATCTTCAGATTAAACATTATCTTTACCTTATTTCCTCCAACATTTCAATGTATTTTTGTTTAGCCAGTACGACTGCACGATGCCATCACCAACAACCTCTGGTAGTTGACTAATTGAGATTTAATTATAATTATCGTCGAATTATCTCCATGTTTTATTGAGGCAGCAACATTTGGAAGTACTCCAAAAGAATACAAAAAAATCGCGTATAAAAAACGATGTTTTTATTAACCAAACGTGATTTCTCCTAAATACCTCATGTAAAGCGAGAAACGTGCATGGGTTATTCATAGAATGAGCCAAAGACAAGTCAGGCGGTCAGTGGTAATGAAGGGTGATTAAATAACAGATTTTCTGTGGACTTTAGATTAGAGATAGATGTCGTGGCGATTGTGTGTGACGAACAAATGAAATACTGAATATGTGAAGTGAACAGTTTGTTAATGAGAGATACGGCTGTCACTGACATTGTAGTGACCTATAGATGTCACTGACATTATAGTTACCATAAGATGTCATTTACATACGTTGAACATTAGATGTCGCCTACATATAGTGACCGTAAAATGTCAATGACATAATAGTGACAGTTAGTTGCATTTCGTCCTATATGACAACATCACAAGATGTTAACCCCGTGCAGTTTGTACACTACTAGGGTAACTTCCCACGTGGCCCGGGGATGGCAAGATTGAAATTCTCCGACAATTTTGTTGAATGAAATAAAAACAGTTTCATTTTATCAAGACCAATCATTAATGTTTCAGAACTACAGTTTTGTTCATCTAACCTAACTGGACTTGATCTGTCGTTCACAAAAATAATTGGTCTTGAATACATGAACTGGTAAAGTTTCAAATATACTACCTCCCCTTTTATCGCTTGATGTGTCATTCTGTCATCTAGGTGACATCAACAACATAGCATATTTATTTAAAGCCCAAACTGGTTAAATTGAAGATAATCTTTTAGACAGTAGCACTGGTATACAGCCTCACATTCATTGCCCGCTGTCTGTTTAGTTCTATTACCTTTAGAGGTACAACATCACGTCAAACGAGTTACAAAGGCTCGAGTTATCCCGCACACAACTGTTCGTGAAGAAGTTTTAGCATGAATTTTACAACTGATCATTCTAGCCGACTTTTTGGCAGAATTCATTCCAGATGAAATTTTACAAGAATTTTAGTACAAAGGCTTTTATGACGTCGACAAGATTACTAAAAACAAGTTTAGTAGAATGAAGGAAGTTGTACACAAAACTAAAGTCCAACCATTACCCAATGAAATACTGTCACAAACCTTGATGTTACAAGTCCTCAAGAATTTTTTATATTCGTTATGTTTCCCCCCATGCGACTATTTCTTTAGCGACGCAATGATGGCTGGTCGTTTTTAAAGAAGATGAGATCTGTTTCTCATTTCTCATGCAACTGTCCCAGTTTGAGACGCGATTGTTTTATTTACATTTTAACTTGTTGTTTATGATTGCCATCTATAGTGTAACTGCACTGTAACAGTTAAAAACTAAATACCAGCACTCTAACATTATTTTTTTTTTAATGCAAAAATGATATTTGTGCTAATGATTAGAACATATGGCCAAATAAAGTGATAACTTTTACCACTTATCAAATGACGAGATATATGATAGTTTATAGCACTTATTAAATGACCAAAGTGATAGTGTATACCACTTATTAAATGACGAGATATAAGATAGTTTATACCACTTATTAAATGACCAAAGTGATAGTGTATTCCACTTATTAAATGACGAGATATGTGATAGTGTATACCACTTATTAAATGACGAGATAAAGGATAGTTTATATCACTTATTAAATGACCAAAGTGATAGTGTATACCACTTATTAAATGACCAAAGTGATAGTGTATACCACTTATTAAATGACCAAAGTGATAGTGTATACCACTTATTAAATGACGGGTACCTTGATTGCAGAAGACGAGGTTGGTTTCAGATTTCATGGTGCCTCCGTTTTAAAAACCATGACATAATACAGTGATGATGACAGAACATAAAACATATAGTTGTGATAGAATGTGCCAAGTATTAATCTATCCCTAGCTGGAGGGATAAAGGCGAAATAAAAGTTTTTTAAATGTTAATACAAGGAAGGTCGTTGAAGAAATCAGTTATGTTATCAAGTAGAGTGTCTCACAGTGTCTCACAGTGTCGCGAGACTTGGGTCCAAAACCAAAATATTCAGATCGTTTTTCTGAACTTGGTTTAACCTTCGTAACATTTGCTTTTTAGCGCATTTTCGAGAAGTCGAATGCGCTATTGCACCCGTTTTGTCCGTCCGTCCGTCATCACCCTAGATCACAGCATCCATAAGTCCTAGACCCATGATGTATATATGTTTTTTGTATGTCCTGACCTGCCATTTGTGCATCAACACTCAGTTACTCGATCCGTTAAAAAAAACCCGTTAAAACTACCAAAAAACTTTGCGAATCGAGAGGTAACACTGGCGCAGGGAACGGCCGCCATTGCCGGAAGTCGAATACATAGTTTCTCAAGCATTGAAGAGTGGTGCGAAAGCGTGCAAAATAATTAGTTTTTTTGTTGTTGACGTCATTAGAATATGTGTAAAAGTTTAGTGAGTTTTACGTCATCATTTGTGGTGACTTGTAGTTAGATTAAAGAGAAAATAAAAAATTTTTAAATGTAAAGAAATGACTTTTAAATAAAAAAAATTTCAGGTATATTCATTACACAAGAAAATTCATTAAAATATGTTTAAAATCTAAACACAATTACTGATAACTACATAATGCTGATATCTAACATAAGTACTGATACATAATACGAAAATGCGCTAACACGTCCTGAGTTCCAAAAGGGACCAGGCTTAACATGATTTTTTGTTTTACGTCACAGGGTCGTCAACCCTGCGCACTGGTTACATGTCAAAACTTTGAATGTTGGAGTGGAGGTTCTTTGTTTTTAATGCCATAATTACATGCCCCTTTAGTCTCTCTGTTTATATTTATGGTCATAAAGTTTTAGGGGACTCCAGGAATCAAAAACTTAGTTGTTGAATTGTCATATCGACTTTAGCAGGGATTGACAAAAGCTGATCATTACTGTTGTAATTCAAAAACTCTTAATTCAGACCTAAGTAAACAACTATAAACACTGTAGTAGTCTACGGTGGAGTCATCGATTGTAGGAATTGAAAAGATAAAGATTATTTCCTCTTATTTTCTTTAAAATGGTATCATTGATTGTCAGTTCGGAACAGAAGAGATTTTTTCATTAACAATGGTATCAGGGATTGTCCATATGGCAAAGTTGAGTTTCTTTAAAAAAAAAAATTAAAAAAAAAAAAAATTGTAGCTTGTATTTCCCCTATAAAGAGGATGAAATTTCTGTTCAACTCATTGTCTCCATTCATTTCCATGAAATGCTTTAAAACTGTCATCAAATTATTATGTTTAAAAAATATTATTAAATGCTATTGTGTGACGCCTTTCTTAACAACCACGAGTGTGCTACGATTTGAGATTTCCCTTGCAATCGAGGGTTGGAACGTACCGGGAAAGCAAAAATCAGAAATAATCCAAAAAAATGTATTTCCATTTTCCGTATAAGAAACTAACATTGTATTTAACAAAGAAGTTTGTGTTTTAGTTACATAGCATAACGTAGAAAAGTCGTATACATCGAATGTAGTTCGTGACAAAATCAATCAGCTGGTAAACTATGCGTTATGATTACATAAAAGATTATTTCAGAGTATCATCAGCAAGAACAACAGACATTTAAATGACATTACACGAACACATTCTGTTATATGACTACATAGTGAGTTGTTCTGTTATATGACTACATAGTGAGTTGTTCTGTCATATGACTACATAGTGAGTTGTTCTTTTATATGACTACATAGTGAGTTGTTCTGTTATATGAATACATAGTGAGTTGTTCTGTTATGAGACTATATAGTGAGTTGGCTGCTGAAAGTAAGGCCTTGTATACTTACTATTGCCCTATGGAAAGGGACCCATGAACCTCTACTAGAGTGTTACGAGTAGGATATCGTAATTTTTACCTAGTGTATAGGCGAGAGTTAATGGAAAAGGTAAATAATAGGTGTGGAGGCAGAGAGAATGTAGATACCTTGACCAAGGACTATCTGACCAAAGGACATATTTGTTGTCAGATTACGTCACCACTCTGATTGGTGTGGAGAAATCTACCGAGACCAGACACTGTTCTTTGGCTGGCAGATGTTACATAATGATATGGTACGAATACTAGGCTAAGTGCTGGCACATGTTACATAATGATATGGTACGAATACTAGGCTAAGTGTAGACATACGACACTGTGTTGTGGCGAGGGTTAGTTATGGGGAATGTAAACAAAGGCATAGAAAATGTAAATACCTTTATGAAGGACTATCTGACCACATTACCTTTTAATTGTCCGATTACATCGGATCAGGATGGGGGTGGGGCAGTGTGGTTTTGGAAGGACTTTCTACCTCAGAGGAATGGCGCATTTATCTCAATCAGGAATTCCCATTGAATGTTGAGAGTTTGTCAATGTATACACTTTTTTCTATTGTCGTAACTAAAGCGTTAAAAATAAATATTTTTATTCTGATTTTTTATGGATAAATACTATAATACTATGTTTTTATAGATAAATACTATAAAACTATAGTTTTATAGATAAATAATATTAAATTATTTTTTATACCAAAAATAATTTGATGAAATAAATAAATACACAACAAACAAAAGAAAAAAATGTACTGTATAGGAACGAACAGTGTCGAAACGTCTGGTGGTCGAGCCGCCCGGAGACGACGTGTCAGACCACCATCTGCCGGTACTTGAATCTTGCCTCGCATTCAAATTTATTGGAATAGTTTTATTTAATTGAGTTATATATTCCTATTTCACAAAGACAACATTACAATATTTTTAAAAGAAAAATATTAACTTTATATTTAGAACGCTTAAAAGAGATCGTAAAAAAATAAATTTACATTTTTGTCTTGCTTAAGGCAGCACCCAATACGACATCCCCGCCCCTCCAACCCCCCCCCCCCACTCTCAATTAATCGACTGCATCTACGTCTGCTCTTTTGTATCGAGCTTTTCGCAATATAAATTTAACTGAAGTAAAAACATTTTTTTAACAATAAAAACATCTATTTTTATATAGATCTATGTATTATACAAATTGTTACAAAAATTGTACACACTCTTTACAACACACACTTTTTGTATACAACCCTCCTGTTTATTATATTTAGTTTTGCTTTGTCTCTTCTGCTTAAAAAAACAAAAAAAACAAAAAAACAAACAAACAAACAAACAAACAAACACAAACAAAACAAAACAAAACAAAACAACAACAACAACAAAAAAACAAAAAAAAACAACACAACTACATGGCTTAGTATGTCACTTCCTTTTCTTGATTGATAAACACTATAGCAGGCTATGCACGATAAGCTTTTCCGAACATCTAAAGCAAAAGAAAAAAGTCACTATCATAACAGTCGCTAACATAATACAGTCACCATTCAGATAATTGCCGTTTAGAAAGTCACCAATCTGTTAACGTCACCCTTGTGACGTCACCTTTATGTCAGTCACCCTTTTGAAGTAACATTTATGACATTCGCTGTTTTGTGAAGTCACCTTTATGACATTCACTGTTTTGTGAAGTCACCTTTATGTCATTCACGGTTTTGTGAAGTCACCTTTATGACATTCGCTGTTTTATGAAGTCAACATTAAGACACTCGCTGTTTTATGAAGTCACCTTTATGACATTCAGTGTTTTGTGAACTCACCTTCATGACATTCCCTTTTTATGAAGTCAACTATATGACACTCGCTGTTTTTCTAAGTCAACTTTATGACATTCACTGTTTTATGAAGTCAACTTTATGACATTCGCTGTTTTATGAAGTCAACTTTATGACATTCACCGTTTTATAAAGCAAACTTTATGACATTCACTGTTTTATGAAGTCAACTTTATGACATTCTCTGTTTTATGAAGTAAACTTTATGACATTCACTGTTTTATGAAGTCACCTTTATGACATTAGATGTTTTGTGAAGTCACCTTTATGACATTCCCTTTTTATGAAGTCAACTTTATGACACTCGCTGTTTCTCTAAGTCAACTTTATGACATTCACGGTTTTATGAAGTCAATTTTATGACATTCACTGTTTTATGAAGTCAACTTTATGTCATTCACTGTTTTATGAAATCAACTTTATGTCATTCACTGTTTTATGAAATCAACTTTATGACACTCGCTGTTTCTCTAAGTCAACTTTATGACACTCGCAGTTTTATGAAGTCACCTTTATTACATTCACTGTTTTATGAAGTCAACTTTATGTCATTCACTGTTTTATGAAATCAACTTTATGACACTCGCTGTTTTATGAAGTCAACTTTATGACATTCACTGTTTTATGAAGTCAACTTTATGACATTCTCTGTTTTATGAAGTCAACTTTATGACATTCACTGTTTTATGAAGTCAACTTTATGACATTCACTGTTTTATGAAGTCAACTTTATGACATTCACTGTTTTGTGAAGTCACCTTTATGACACTCCCTTTTTATGAAGTCAACTTTATGACACTCGCTGTTTCTCTAAGTCAACTTTATGACATTCACGGTTTTATGAAGTCAATTTTATGACATTCACTGTTTTCTGAAGTCAACTTTATGACATTCACAGTTTTATGAAGTCAACTTTATGACATTCACTGTTTTCTGAAGTCAACTTTATGACATTCACTGTTTTATGAAGACAACTTTATGACATTCACTGTTTTATGAAGTCACCTTTATGACATTCACTGTTTTGTGAAGTCACCTTTATGACATTCGCTGTTTTATGAAGTCAACTTTATGTCATTCACTGTTTTATGAAATCAACTTTATGACACTCGCTGTTTTATGAAGTCAACTTTATGACATTCACTGTTTTATGAAGTCAACTTTATGACATTCACTGTGTTATGAAGTCAACTTTATGACATTCGCTGTTTCATGAAGTCAATTTTATGACATTCACTGTTTTATGAAGTCACCTTTATGACATTCGCTGTTTCATGAAGTCAATTTTATGACATTCACTGTTTTATGAAGTCACCTTTATGACATTCGTTTTTTCATGAAGTCAATTTTATGACATTCACTGTTTTATGAAGTCAACTTTATGACATTCGCTGTTTCATGAAGTCAATTTTATGACTTTCACTGTTTTATGAAGTCACCTTTATGACATTCACTGTTTTATGAAGTCACCTTTATGACATTCACTGTTTTATGAAGTCACCTTTATTACATTCACTGTTTTATGAAGTCACCTTTATGACATTCACTGTTTTATGAAGTCACCTTTATGACATTCGCTGTTTTGCTAAGTCACATTTATGACAATATTTGTTTTGAGAGTCATTGTCCGAAGTGGGCACCTAAATGTATTTACTTATAGGCAGCTTACAAATTTAATGCTAAGACTCACTCGAGAGTGAGCGAGACTTGTCTGAGATATCGTGCCCAACAGTGAATGGCAGGCGATGAAGTTGGCGAAGATATGCCTGGAACGATGAAACGTGGAATAAAGACAGTTTGATCATTCTAAGACCATAGGACAGTTTTATCATTCTAAGACAAAAGGGCAGTTCGATAATTCTAAGACATAAAGACAGTTTGATCATTCTAGGACATAAAGACAGTTTGATCATTCTAAGACATTAAGACAGTTTGTTATACTAATACATTTGGCGAATCAAGAAATCACTTAATACATGGGAAAGCTAGTTAAGCAATCAATTTCCCGTATTATATTCTGATTATTTATCTATATATTTAGTTTAGTAATCACAGTAAAGATATAAATCTTTTCTTTAATTATTTTATTGATCTTAGAGATTTTCTTCTTCCATAGAAAACAAGATGTGGCAAAATATAAGTGTTGTAGAGATGTATTTAAAGAGATTAAAAGTCAGATGAATTTAAAGATATAGAACCGAACAATGATTAGGAAGATAATACGTTTGGTAGAACGAGGCCAAACTTAAAATGATTAAGGTGTAATTATTAGCTTAATGTTGAGCATCGGCGCATTGCAGTTGAGATTCGACTTGGTCCATTGGCCAAAATGATTTCCATCCTCATTTCTTTGTCGGTTAAAAATTTCACCAATCATTTCTGAGCCAAATTAGTTTAATTGTAACATTTGCTGCCATCAAGAATGTAGACTGCAGGCTAATCACGATTTGGGAAACGATTTATATATANNNNTTAATCATTTACGTTTAAATGTCCCGAGGGATATTTAAAATGTTCCAATTATTTTTATATACCCGTCTATTTCTATAATGATAACGGGTTGATGGTATGGTGACAATTACAATATCTTCAGATCCAACAGTATCCTCCCTTATACAGGCTGCACACGTTATACGTCGTCTACAAAATACAGGGATTCTCGTATAGGAAACAATTAATTTACTCACCAAACGTGTTTGTGGTTAAAACACCTTATTTAACGCAAGAAAAGTGCATGAGCTGTTTAAATGAACGTGCCAGAGTCATGCAGTCAGTGGTTATGAAAGCTGATTAAATAACAGATGTCTTGTCGACGATTAATAGAGATAAAGTCATGCTGATTGTATTCTGGGATAAAGAAATTAAATACTGAATATGCGTAGTGGCCATTTTGCTAAAAACGAGAGATACAGCTGCCACTAACATTACAGGGATCGTTAGATGTCACTTAAATTATAGTGAGCGTTAGATGTCAGTGACATTATAATGACCGTTAGATGTCACGGACATTGTAGTGACCGTTAGATGTCACGGACATTGTAGTGACCGTTAGATGTCACGGACATTGTAGTGACCGTTAGATGCCACTGACATGGTAGTGACCATTAGATGTCCCTGACATTGTAGTGACCGTTAGACGCCACTGACATGGTAGTGACCGTTAGATGTCACGGACATTGTAGTGACCGTTAGATGCCACTGACATGGTAGTGACCGTTAGATGTCTCTGACATTGTAGTGACCGTTAGACGCCACTGACAAAGTGACAGTCATCGCTCGATGTGTCATTCTGACATCTAGTAGACATCGACAATACAATATATGTACCGGGCACTGTCAGGGTTATGAGAATCACTGTTTGTTAAAGTGATATGTCTGCGTGGACACAAGCTCATGGATGATGTTTTGTGAGCGAGATTCACGTGGGGACGTTGATCAGAGCCCATGCAAGTTCAGTCCAGGCCCGCGGGGATATAACTCAGGTGTGTCTCAGTGGTAGGGAGACAAGTCGACGGGGCACGCAGGTGAAAACGGGACAAGTGAACACAATAGAGACACGAGGCTTATCGGTGCCCAGGGTCGGTCTCTTGGACCGAGGGCTGATATATGTGAAGTTAAGGTGCACGGAGTTGTGTTACTATTAAAAGATATGTACATATGTTATGAGTGAAGACTCGTGTGAATAAAGATTGCTTTTAGTACAAGGACTTTTGTGTTCAATTTATGTACACAAGTTGGTGGTGAAGTCTCGATTAGAACCCCCAACGACCACCGAAAGACACCTTTTATCCCTAACTGTTTGAAGTGAATCGTTCAGACCGTAACTTTGGTACACATCCTCAGCCTACTGTCTGTTAGTTTTATTATCTTTAGTTACGGCAGCATCACGTCATACAAAAGATCAAACACTTGATTTGTCACTTACACAAAAAACAAAGCTGTCAACGAATACAGGATAGGTTACTTGACGTTGTCTATAGAGCTTATGAAGGAAGAAGAATAAAAGAAGTTTACAAAGCAAAGTATCACATATCCTGAATATTCCAAATATCACATTTAAACGAATTGACATATTGTATATGTCCACATTTACATTTTCATATCATCAAAAATATCGAATTTGTGATTGTAAACGTCACATTGTTCAAGAGGTGAGGAAGAAATTATTTCCCTACCATTAATCCTATTATTTAATTACGTCATTAGGGGAATGAACGTAGAAATATTGACTGAGATATTAAAAAATTCGCGCATTTTGTCAATTAATTGGATTTAAAATGTATAGTTGTCCTCAATACCTTATATAATAACAAAAGAATTATTTTAACATCAACATTATTAGCAATGAAATAGTGAGTGTTGGTAATTTGGAGATGAGATTGTTAATAGTTGGGGAGATGAGATTGTTGGATTGTTGGTAGGTTGGGAGATGAGATTGTTTGTAGGTTGGGGATGGTGAGATTGTTGAATTGTTGGTAGGGTTGGAGATGAGATTGTTGGTAGATTGGGGATGAGATTGTAGTTTGGGAATGATGAGATTATTGGTAGGTTGGGAGATGAAATTGTTGGTAGGTTGGGAGATGAGATTGTTGGTAGGTTGGGGATGAGATTGTTGGTAGGTTGGGGATGAGATTGTTGGTAGGTTGGGGATGAGATTGTTGGTAGGTTGGGGATGAGATTGTTGGTAGTTTGGGAGATGAGATTGTTGGTAGTTTGGGAGATGAGATTGTCGATAGGATGGGGATGAGATTGTCGATGCGATGGGGATGAGATTGTTGGTATTTTGATGGATGAGATAGCCGGTATTTTGAGGGATTAGATTGCTCAGATTTTTTTCACATGACTGGTCAGCTTGTCGTTACAAAAAACCACAAATTGCCCATGGAATAATACTAGAGCGCCCAAAAAATATTAAAATTCGCAGGCAAAATAAGACACAAGTCGAATCAAATGATGTTGTTTTAGGAAAAATTTGGAAGACTACAAAAAATGCAAACGGAAGATTCTCCGAGAGAAAATAAGTAAAGAAGCATGAAAGTAACAATTAATAAGTTAATATGTGCGAAGTGTCAATCATAAACTGTCCCAAATGCTGAGAGAATGTGCTCAAAAATATGTTGTTGTCTGTAAAAATAATAATAATAATAATAATAATAATAATAGTAATAAAAATAAATTGGTAACTTATTTAGCGCTGTATCCCAGCAAGGAGCCGGCTCACGACGCTTTACATGGAGTAATAACACAGTAATAACACAAACATTATTTACATAAACATTCATATCACACTAACCAGATAAAGGACAATACCTTATTCATCAGCTGCGTTATTCATTAAAAGAAATGTTGTTTCATTAATTTTAAAAATAATTCACAGAAGTGGCCTAGGAAGAAATCCTTTAGAGAATGTCTTGAAATGTCTTAAATTAAACACCTTAGACCCAAAAGACTCTTTAACATGTATAGAATAAATTTTGCTTCCCAGTTTCCTTTTTTCTTTTTAAAAATTTAAAAGAAAAAAGAAACTGGTTGACAGCAGAAAATTATATTTACAAATTAAAATTCTCGCAGCGCCGCATACCTGATTCACTCCTCTCTTATTTTTCTATATTCTAGTGTTCAACTCTACACCCTATCTCTTTAATTCCTGCGAACAAAGCATCATATCATTGTCATGTACAGAGACAGAGTATTAAAAACTGCCGTGAAACGGACTCCACGGACACAGACACAACTAATTTGGCAGCCATTTTAAGGACGTGCGTCATGTTATAACACGCGTAACGTTGTCTAGACAATTTTAAACACCCTCAGACCAGCCTCAAGTAGCGGATGTTGCACGGGATATGTCTGGACGCGAGCACAGCAAGTAGTCATTGAATGAATGTCCACCTTGATAGTGAAATCAGGCTTCTTTTATTTTAACGTACTAACAGTTCAGTTTATCATTACAGTTAAGTTCATCATCACGGTTCATTTTATAATCACAGTTCATTTTATTATTACAGTTCAGTTTATCAGCACAGTTCAGTTTATCATCACAGTTCAGTTTATCAGCACAGACAAGTCTTAAAGCTCGGATGTGAACAGGTTGAAGACATTATCAAAACAAAACTTTGGATGTTCCTCTTTGTCGAATTATGTTTGAGCTTCATACAAACTCTCAAACCTAAAAAAACCCTTTTGTTTCATTGTTTGAATCAAATTTTCTCTCATCTTTTCGGATTGAAAGATAGACTATTTGTCGGAGTGATTGTCTTTGGAATTTAGCATACGCAAAATTACATTCACAGCAGTCTTTTTTAAAATTTATCACACGTTGAAACTTGTCAGAAGTTGCTGTTCATTTACCTGCACCAACCAGAGAAACGACAGAGTAGACTGGCCAAGTCGTCGCCCTTGTCGTATCAATGACGTCAAAGTGCACCACGAATGAATGATCTCAGAACTAATGCTCAGTTCCTTTGTTTCAATAAACCAAAAATTACTGCCACGTTTCTAAAGTTTGTTGTAGCAGTTTTTTGAAATTGTAAACAAATTTATTAGATACTAATTTTTCTTTGTTGGTTTTAATCGGAGGGAAAGTGCAATGCTTTTCTCAAAAACCCCTTGAAGATTTGATACAATTTATCTGGATTTCTTATAAGTTGACGAAACAGTGATGAGATCCATTTTTCGTCTCTGTAGAGAAAAACAGTACCAAATTTGGGAGCATTCTGCAGAGATAGATTTGATCAAGTGAGTTTGATGATTATTGAGATTGCTCTGGCTTGAAGGATATGCTAATAGTCATTGCATTTCGACATAGATAGGAAGTCTTACTTTGACAACAGAGCAACTGTGAACAATAACATTGTGTACAATAAAGTTTTCAGTTGTGTTTCATCGATTTGAACAGAAAACTCTTCAAGAATTTCGTCTCTGATGTGAATCACATCCTAAGGACTTAAACTAATTCTTCCGATTTTCCCTATATGTCAAAAAGAAATAACGTAGTAAGTGTTTGGAAATATTGTTTTATAATTTGAGATATATCCTGTATGTTTCTTGTTCATAGTTCATGTACGGTCTGAAGGAAGTCCTCCCTTGTGGCTTGTTGGTTGCCCTAAGCTAATTGCAGGTCTTTTGTCGAAATGATGACCAGACACTACCTATGAGACCTGATTTGAAGTATTTGTCAGGGAAACCAATAAATCCCAAAATATTCCTTCATATCTATTTGTAAAAAGCTCACTATGTCTCAGTGGGTCTGCGACCATTTCAACGGTTTTAATAGTTGTAAGTTATCTCCCATTCAGATTAATGCACAACACAGGGGACATAACTGTTGAATTGAAACAATTTATTTATACGTATATTTGTATATAATTATAAAATAAAAATAAAAATAACAATAATAATAATAATAAATTGAATTGTTTTAATGCTAAAACTAAAATATAATGAATTACTTGAAAATGTGATTATAATATGAAATAATGTGTCTGGATAAATGAAGCTGAAAGTTTTTGTTAATTTAATGTTCTGAAAGCACGAAAACACGCAGGATTCAAGCCCCTTCACCCCTTCCCTTTTTGGCTGGTATAATGGAGCCTATGTGGAGAACGTCATCACAACTATGTGTAGAACGTCATCACGACTATGTGTAGAACGTCATCGCATCTATGTGGAGAACGTCTCCACAATTGTGTGGAGAACGTCATCACAACTATGGGGAGAACGTCATCAGAACTGACAGAATCTATGGAAGATCTTTACGGGTTACAAGTTTCATAGCTATTATATATTTTGTCTTTTGATGTAAAATGTTTCCTCTTTAATTATAGCATCTAGTCACGTCCGTAACGGCAAAACAATACGATACACATTTTTCTTATCCTGTTTTAAATTCAAAGGAATTCGCTAAAAATATAAATCCACAATTTACTCACCAGTGAAAAACACAAGCTTGACTCGGAAAATGAGATTCAAACAAGAGAAAACAAATCTTTCCTCCTCTCACAATCTGTCTTTAGTGAGATGATCACAATTCTAATTTAAAGTGTAACGACTGGATTTAATTGCTAACACTGAGAGAAGTTTACCCCCCAAACTTCTACAACCAAATGAAGTGTGTGAACAAATGGACGGACAAAGTCACTGACAACGTGATAAGCATAATGATATGGTAGTGCGCATGATTTCTGGTAAAATATTACAAACCAGAGTCAGATTTACAGAAAGTTTCAGTTGGGTCATATTATCAGTCCGGACGATAAAGTCTAGAGTTCGATATGAAAACAAATGTTTGGCCCTAAAATACCAGCTGTTTATCACGTATGTTACACCCCTGAATCTAATTTATGAGTTGTAGTTTGTCAGAATGTCACGGCAGCATTATCAGATTGTCAAAGGACAAGGGGATAGAATATTATAAATAATTGCTAAATATTCATGTGACAATCGTCAAAATCTGGTGAATAATAAATGTGTGTTTGGGTTTGCTCTTACACCCATTATTACATTGGCACAGTAGCGGTTTAATATGTCATAGTCCGTCATCTGAAATATTAGATGAATAAATAGACATTTGGATAGATATAAATGATGTATGGATGGATGGATATATGGATGGATGGACGGATGGATGGATGGATGGATTGATACATGGATGCATGGTTGGATGGATGGATTGATGGTTGGATGAATTGATGGATGGCTGATGAATGCATGTATGAATGAATGGATGATTTGATGATTGGATGGATTGTTGAATGGATTGATGGATGGATGGATTGCTTGTTGGGTACGGATGGGCAGATGGATGGATGGTTGGATGGATGGACGGCTAGATGGATGGTTGGATGGATGGTTGGATGGATGGATGGATATGTGAATGGATTGATGGGTGGATGGATGGATAAAAGGTTGGATTGATGAATGAATAGATAGATTGATTGATGGATAGACAGTTGGATAGATGGATGAATGGACGGATGGTGGGATGGATGACTGATTGATGGATGGATGGATGGATAGATATATGGATGGTTGGATATTTGGTTTGATGGATGGGTGGATAGATAAGTGGATGGGAAGATAGATGGTTGGATGGATCAATGGATAGTTGGTTGAATGGATGGATAAATGAATGGATTGATAAATGTTGATGGATGGATGGATTGATTGTTGGATGGACGGATGGATGTATGGATGTGTGGATGGGCAGATGGATGGATGAATGAATGGATGGATGGATTGGCAGAAGGATGCATTGATGGACGGATAGATTGATCGATGGACGGATGGATGAATGGAAGAATGGATGGACGGAATATGGAGGGATGGAGTTGGGATTTTATATCCTTCTCTTTGTAGTGTTAAATTGATTCGATTCTCTGTCACTTAAATATTAACATTATTCTTCTAAAGCAGGCCTACTCTCTGTTCACTCTCAAAGTACCCACATCTTCTATTGTCTACACCCTATCTGTAATAGAATAAGTAAACTCACCATAGTATACACACAAAGTGGACGGTAAGAATTTGGTCACGTCTAGGGAAGAACCCATCATAGTAAAAAGGTATAAAAGATTATAAATCAGTTTTCCTATTTTAACTTTTATCTTTGTTCTTATATGCCATCAACAACCCCAATCCCAAACACCACGGGGCTGATATTTGTGCGTCCTAGTGATAGCGTCTCCACCCAACGACTTATAGATACAATCTATATGATTAGAGTGGTGAACTTTTTTCTGATTGCATAAACAATTGATGGCGAACTTTAAATGGGCGTTACACAAATTTCAGCACAATATCCCCATGGGACAAATTGGGCTTCCATATTTGAAAAGTCTGTCATGTATGAATGTCTGTTCAAGTTTTATCATACATCTCGTCCTGAGCTATACCAGATTGAGATTTCGGGTCTTTGGAAAATATGTTAAGGGGTTCCAAAAATGTGCACGGGCGAAATAAATTCTACTTGAAGGGTTTACTTGTTTTCCTGGAAAATTATTTTAAAAACGAAAAAAAAAAGTATTTTATAAATTTCTCGCCAACCCTAACATCTATCGGGTTGAAACAAAGCTAAACGATAGCCAATAATATTTCGAGCAATGTTGGAGAAGAAATTTTTTAAAATCTCTATTCTTTCGACTCCCGTAATTTTAGCATCAATTTGTAGCTAGCAATTTTTTTTTACTTTCAGAATTATTGATTTGAAATGATCTAGAATGATTTCCTTTGAATAAAAAATTGTCAGGGACAAATTATTGTAAATTGCGCTTAAACACTCATTCGAGTTTTTATTACTTGTTTCATGTAGAACGATCCATTTGTTCAATGTTTTCACTTATTGAATATTACTAGTGAAGGCGCTATTAAAGTAATTTGTGCTGTTGACCTTGTATCTCAATCAATATAAGTACATTGTTATAGAAGTATTTTGCCGTTTGTTAAACATTAATGTTTAGAAATTTTATGTTAATTAGTGCTGCGGAAATTACCGATTAATTTCTCGATTAATTGCTACAAACATTTATCGATTAAAATTATTTTAATCAATAAAATTGCAATTAAAATTAAAGAAAATATTTTAGCAATATTATCCGATTTACTAATAAATAATTAATTATAAACAGTTAATAATAGTTACTTTTTTACGCACAAACTTCTTCTTAAAAAATAAGTATGAACTTTAAAATAGGCTGTTTTATAAGGAAAATGTTATAAAAAAGTTAACATTTTAAAAATGTAATTAACAATAACTTAATTTAAATTCATTGACATTATATTGAACTACTTTAAAAAAAAAATATATCCACTAACAATATTATATTTTATCTTATTAAATACTGAAGTTATGGCCAGTTTTTCTTACCTCCCTTGAAATTTTCACTGTAATGACGTCACACATGTTAAGTTTTTAGCTTTAAATGGAAACTATCGATTATTTAATTATTAATTTTTCAAAAGTTAACGATTAAATTTTAATTAATTGATAACAGCCCTATTATTTACTATTAATATGTTTACATTTTAGAAATGTATTTATTTATTTCCTTTTACTCTAAAGGTATGTGTGAGTGTATGTGTCAGTGTATGTTTGCGTATATGTTGGAGTGAATGTGAGAGTGTATGTGTGAGTGTATGTGTGAATGTATGTCACATGCATGCGTACTTGCGTGCGGTAACAAGTTCCTTTAACCACGAAACCGACTTTTATCTTTACTTTTCCTGCTTTGATAATACAATCTATAACACATATTGTCACCTGTCAAGGTATGGGAATCACTGCGAATAATTGTGACATAGTTGTGAGCTCTGGTCAAGTAGTGACTGGAGAAGAGTTCACTATTACATACTAAAGGGAGTTGTAGTAACGCATGATGATAAGATGGAAGAGAGTCAGGCGATATATATACACACACATGAGAGTACGTTGATAGTAGTAGAGAGACCTAGAGAGAGGTTGATAGTAGTTAGTTAGGTCTAGCCATTGGAGATAGAGGAGTTAGCTCTAATATCTAGTACACAATCAAGGTGTGCTCGAGTGTCACAGTGTGGTAGTCAGAATATGCACTTATGAGTAAGTGGCATTGTTAGAAATATACATTTGTGTACCTGAGTCTGAGGCTGTAATTATGTAGCTGACATAATGAAGGCTTGAATCATCCATTGAACAAGAGTCGAGCCTTCTGCTTAATTTGTCCAGAACCCAGTACGCAACATCACCCGTGAATGAGAAAACTAGGCCCTTAACTACAAATATCTTAGGACCGATAATGAACGTTCATCAGCGAGCTCGCACAACCCTCCACATTTCTAGTTCCTTTTCCACTGACGCGTCCATCTCAGCCTTGGTCAGCCAGTTGGTCATATCGAATGTTCCAGTAGTTAGGAATATGTATCTTATGACAATAATTTTATGTACAATTTATTTATTGTTGTTTAACGGAGTCAAAAAATTTCCCTTTTTTTGTTTTCTTTCATTTTTGTTTCCAATTATCCAATATTAAGCATAGAGCTAAGATTTGAAGAAAAAAAATTCAAAGGAATATTTATTAATATCAAAACTATTTATTTATAAACTATTGTCAGCGTCTGTACATTAGGCCTATGATGGGTTCTAAAATTAAACATTCATTTATTACAGTCTCATTTATAGACAATGGTAACACACCAAATAATCTTGGCGAAAGTCTTGGCCGCTCTCGAATGTCTTCATTTCCGATAGGGATATTCAGGTGTCAGGTCCTGGTGTTGCAGTTGTCTGTCTGGTGTTACAGTTGTCTGACCGGTATAGTGGTTGTCTGTCTGGAGTTGCAGTTGTCCGTCCTGATGCTGCTGTCGTTTGTTTAGATGTCGACCGTGGTAGCGCCGTTGTTGGTGTAGCCCCTGATGCGGCGCATGCCGTTACGTTGGCTGTCTCCGTGACCGACCAGGTCCCAGCTCCAGGCGCCCGAGTAGCCGTGTCCGTAGACGTAGTCAAACAGCTGTGAGCTGTCCATGCCACCGCCGTCCTGTTCCCAGAACTCCCCGACCACGATGGGCTTCCCAGTGCCGTAGTCCCAGTTAGAGTGCTGCACGATATAGAGAGGTATAGAGAGGTAAAGATTGGCTTCCCAGTGCCGTAGTCCCAGTTAGAGTGCTGCACGATATAGAGAGGTATAGAGAGGTAAAGATTGGCTTCCCAGTGCCGTAGTCCCAGTTAGAGTGCTGCACGATATAGTGAGGTATAGAGAGGTAAAGATTGGCTTCCCAGTGCCGTAGTCCCAGTTAGAGTGCTGCACGATATAGAGAGGTATAGAGAGGTAAAGATTGGCTTCCCAGTGCCGTAGTCCCAGTTAGAGTGCTGCAAGATATAGAGAGGTATAGTGAGGTAAAGATTGGCTTCCCAGTGCCGTAGTCCCAGTTAGAGTGCTGCACGATATAGAGAGGTATAGTGAGGTAAAGATTGGCTTCCCAGTGCCGTAGTCCCATTTATAGTGCTGCACGATATAGAGAGGTATAGAGAGGTAAAGATTGGCTTCCCAGTGCCGTAGTCCCAGTTAGAGTGCTGCACGATATAGAGAGGTATAGAGAGGTATAGATGGGCTTCCCAGTGCCGTAGTCCCAGTTAGAGTGCTGCACGATTTAGAGAGGTATAGAGAGTAAAGATTGGCTTCCCAGTGCCGTAGTCCCAGTTAGAGTGCTGCACATATAGAGAGGTATAGTGAGGTATAGAGAGGTAAAGATTGGCTTCCCAGTGCCGTAGTCCCAGTTAGAGTGCTGCACGATATAGAGAGGTATAGAGAGGTATAGATGGGCTTCCCTGTGCCGTAGTCCCAGTTAGAGTGCTGCACGATATAGAGAGGTATAGAGAGGTATAGATGGGCTTCCCAGTGCCGTAGTCCCAGTTAGAGTGCTGCACGATATAGAGAGGTATAGTAGTAGAGGTATAGATGGGCTTCCCAGTGCCGTAGTCCCAGTTAGAGTGCTGCACGATATATAGAGGTATAGAGAGGTATAGTAGTAGAGGTATAGAGAGGTATAGATGGGCTTCCCAGTGCCGTAGTCCCAGTTAGAGTGCTGCACGATATAGAGAGGTATAGTGAGGTATAGAGAGGTATAGATGGGCTTCCCAGTGCCGTAGTCCCAGTTAGAGTGCTGCACGATATTGTCGGGAATTTAGGGCGGTTAGAGCGCCAGAATATGTTTGGTCTTTGAGGTGCCGCGGGATTACCGGGCGAGTCCAGGTGGCCAGAGCCGCTGGACTAACGGGCGAGTCCAGACGGCCAGAGGTGCGAACTTGGGAATCACAGGACGAACGAGGCTTTGTAGACGGGAGCTGACCACGGGCAAATAATCTAGCCCAGGTGTCAAGTATGGCAGACCGAGATACTCGGCCGTAAGGTAGATGAAAGGAGCCGACAATTGAGAGCGGGTCAGAGCAGAGGAAAGGGGGGGATTAGTGACCATGGCGCATTACGTCAAACCAAACCAACCCGTCTTACCTAGGGGTGGTACAAGATGATTGACAGTTGACCGTCGGACAGGAAAGTCTGGGGGCGGAGCCTGGAATGGACTAACGCTCTGACTGGGACTGACTGACGAACACACGGATAGACAGACACGCAGGGAGAGACAAGGAGTTATGAAGTAGGATGTAGAGGTAGATAGAGGCATGTGTTAGAGAGATGTACGAATAATGAATGTACAGAAGTTAAGTGATTAAAAGTAATGAAGTGTACATTCTGCCTTGGTGTTCAGTGTTTTAAGAATAATTAACCAAGTGTGTGAAGAGCAGAATAACAGTGAGAGTAGATAAGGAGAGCAGAATAACAGTGAGAGTAGATAAGGATAGATAAACATAGAAAAACTAGGGATCTTCACAATATAGAGAGGTATAGTGAGGTATAGAGAGGTATAGATGGGCTTCCCAGTGCCGTAGTCCCAGTTATAGTGCTGCACGATATAGAGAGGTATAGTGAGGTATAGAGAGGTATAGATGGGCTTCCCAGTGCCGTAGTCCCAGTTAGAATGCTACACGATATAGAGAGGTATAGAGAGGTATAGATGGGCTCCGCAGTGCCGTAGTCCCAGTTAGAGTGCTACACGATATAGAGAGGTATAGAGAGGTATAGAGAGGTATAGATGGGCTTCCCAGTGCCGTAGTCCCAGTTAGAGTGCTGCACGATATAGCGAGGTATAGAGAGGTATAGAGAGGTATAGAGAGGTAAAGATGGGCTTCCCAGTGCCGTAGTCCCAGTTAGAGTGCTGCGCGATATAGAGAGAAATAGTGAGGTATTGAGAGTAATAGTAGTAGAGGGTTAGAGAGGTATAGAGGGTAATAGTAGTAGATTGTTACAGAAATATAGTTAGGTGTAGATTGGCTTCCCAGTTCCAAGTCCCAGTTAGAGTGCTGCACGATATAGAGAGGTATAGTGAGGTATAGAGAGGTATAGAGAGTAATAGTAGAAGAGGGTTAGAGAGGTATAGAGAGGAATAGTGATGTATTGAGAGTAATAGTAGTAGAGGGTTAGAGAGGTATAGAGAGTAATAGTAGTAGAGGGTTAGAAAGGTATAGAGAGGAATAGTGAGGTATAGAGAGTAATAGTAGTAAAGGGTTAGAGAGGTATAGAGAGTAATAGTAGTAGAGGGTTAGAGAGGTATAGAGGGTAATAGTAGTAGAGGGTTAGAGAGGTATAGAGGGTAATAGTAGTAGAGGATTAGAGGGGTATAGAGAGTAATAGTAGTAGAGAGTTAGAGAGAAATAGAGAGGAATAGTGAGGTATTGAGAGTAATAGTAGTAGAGGGTTATAAAGGGTATAGAAAGTAATAGTAGAAGAGGGTTAGAGAGGTATAGAGAGGAATAATAAGGTATTGAGAGTAATAGTAGTAGAGGGTTAGAGAGGTATAGAGAGGAATAGTGAGGTATAGAGAGTAATAGTAGTAAAGGGTTAGAGAGGTGTAGAGAGTAATAGTAGTAGAGGGTTAGAGAGGTATAGAGGGTAATAGTAGTAGAGGGTTAGAGAGGTATAGAGAGGAATAGTGAGGTATAGAGAGTAATAGTAGTAGAGGGTTAGAGAGGTATAGAAAGTAATAGTAGTAGAGGGTTAGAGAGGTATAGAGAGGAATAGTGTGGTATAGAGAGTAATAGTAGTAGAGGGTTAGAGAGGTATAGAGGGTAAAAGTAGTAGAGGGTTAGAGAGGTATAGAGGGTAATAGTTGTAGAGGGTTAGAGAGGTATAGAGGGTAATAGTAGTAGAGGGTTAGAGAGGTATAGAGGGTAATAGTAGTAGAGGATTAGAGGGGTATAGAGAGTAATAGTAGTAGAGAGTTAGAGAGAAATAGAGAGGAATATTGAGGTATTGTGAGTAATAGTAGTAGAGGGTTATAGAGGTATAGAAAGTAATAGTAGAAGAGGGTTAGAGAGGTATAGAGAGGAATAATAAGGTATTGAGAGTAATAGTAGTAGAGGGTTAGAGAGGTATAGAGGGTAATAGTAGTAGAGGGTTAGAGAGGTATAGAGGGTAATAGTAGTAGAGGATTAGAGGGGTATAGAGAGTAATAGTAGTAGAGAGTTAGAGAGAAATAGAGAGGAATAGTGAGGTATTGAGAGTAATAGTAGTAGAGGGTTATAGAGGTATAGAGAGTAGTAGAGGGTTATAGAGGTATAGAGAGGAATAATAAGGTATTGAGAGTAATAGTAGTAGAGGGTTAGAGAGGTATAGAGAGTAATAGTAGTAGAGGGTTATAGAGGTATAGAGAGGAATAGTGAGGTATTGAGAGTAATAGTAGTAGAGGGTTAGAGAGGTATAGAGAGTAATAGTAGTAGAGGGTTATAGAGGTATAGAGAGGAATTGTGAGGTATTGAGAGTAATAGTAGTAGAGGGTTATAGAGGTATAGAGAGGAATAGTGAGGTATAGAGAGTAATAGTAGTAGATGGTTCTAGATGTATAGATGGGCTTCCCAGTGCCGTAGTCCCAGTTAGAGTAATAGTAGTAGAGGGTTATAGAGGTATAGAGAGGAATTGTGAGGTATTGAGAGTAATAGTAGTAGAGGGCTATAGAGGTATAGAGAGGAATAGTGAGGTATAGAGAGTAATAGTAGTAGAGGGTTCTAGATGTATAGATGGGCTTCCCAGTGCCGTAGTCCCAGTTAGAGTGCTGCACGATATAGAGAGGAATAGTGATGTAAAGAAAGTAATAGTAATAGAGTGTTACAGAAATATAGATAGTTGTAGATAGGCTTCCCAGTTCGGTAGTCCCAGTTAGAGCCCATAAACTGAAAAGGAAACCTCGATATGCCTTTGTTGATGCTTATTATTTTTCACTGTCCTTATTTCGTCTTGATTTAATAGTAGCAATATTATAATTCAACTTTAAAATATTGATAATGTTACGTTCCGAAATCTCTAAAGCCACTAAAGGAATATATTTATGTAGTTATATTTTATTGTTAACATAAGGGTAGATATTTATTTTATTTTTTTTGGGTGATAGATAACAATTTTTTTGTATTGAATCGCTACAACGCTTTTAGACTTGGATGAAATGAAGATATTGAAGGTCGTCGAGGGCTATAAATAACACTTTGGTCGTATTAGCTTTGCGATAGACTTAACTATTTCAAAATTGTTATGTAGTTGTCTTGTCTCAACTACATGAATGTTGGTGTAGATAGGGTGTTAATTCTTAAAATATGAAGGCAGTAAAATTATTAGTTACCAAAAATTGCAACTGGAATGTGAAACATTATTTTTTTAAAAATTATTTAATTGTTCTTTTATATGGAGAGAGGTCTCACTAAATAGTCTCCAAGAATTATCGTATTCAAGTATTATTTCCTTGGAACTAACTATATTTTACCACCTTGAACAATATCCCCAAATGCTTTGATATGTGCACAATTTTTTCACTAGTGAAATGTCCGAACAATTAAAGGGATTAACTACCGTTCTTTACTGAATGACGTCACGTCGAGAACTTACCTTGAATGGTGATACGTCATCGAAATTGTTGTTGTACGAATAAGTGTGGAACTGGTAGAAGTCGAGCTTTCCCTGAGGGTAGAAATTGTCATTTGTTTGTAGAGCAGTTTAAATACAGACCAGGTCAAGTTATGATGCTATACGCCTACAGCTTAAGTATCTTTAAAACAATGCTCAAAAATTTAACCACGTTTTCCTTGTTTCACTACAAAAGAGCGTAATTTCTTCCTTAGTGGAACTATAGTTCTTCATTGATTAGCGCATATAAGATGGCTAGTCCTGAATTAAGCAAATATAGCAAACTGCTTTTGAGTAGAAAAAAATAAACTGAGGAAATAGCATGCAGGTTTTTCAGTCTGTGTAAGGCCATAAGGCAGCGGTTCTTTGTACAGTCTATTCCGTTACAGCACTGGTATAGATTTTTTAACGGAAATTCTGCAAATATTTTTTTACCACGGATGTTTACAGACGTTGTTTTGAAAAAATTAAATGTCAGAAAATGTAGAGTCAGACTTTTCATTCTTACATATCAAAGTTTAAAATCGCTGTTATAAATGGGCGTGGTGTAAACTATAAGGCATCGGACTGTATATAATTATGGTTCTATAAACAAAGATATGTATATCAGTTGTTGTCACAACTATAACTTTGAATAAACGAAAGAGATTTTAAAACTTTGAAATACAGAAAATGACACTGAAGGGAAGAGAATAAACTATTAGATAGAACGTACATTCCATTTTCCGGCCTTGGTCAAACAATCGTCAGAGTAGTGGTCAACCATGCCGAACCTGTCGGTGTTGGACTTGGGGTTCCAAGTACCAACGGTCACCAAGAAGCCGGAATCAACGTCCTTGATAGCAGCAGCCTGCCAATTGATGAACCTGTGCAGGGGCAGGAAACTCTTGTCAATAACTCAGGAGATCGGGCAACAGTTGGCATAAATATCCCACATGGCTTCCAAACACTATTTCATACTCCTCACGTGTTGTACACGTTGCACTGGCCTATTTCGAACCTCTTCTTTTCCAACGCAATAGTAACATTCCCTTCACTGAAAACTTGAAATCTAGTTAAGGTTTCTTTTTAAAATAAAATTTTAAAAAAATATTTATTTTTTAATGTTTAAGCCACAATTAAAATGCAAAGATAACCAGACATGAGATTTTTTTAAACAAAAAAGTAGTTGATACACAAGTAATAACTCCATTTAAATTAACATTAAACCTGAGGCAATGGTGATGCTGATGTAAGTAAATCTTAAATAATAAAATATTTATTTACTACGCAGAGCACCTTCAAATGTAACAATGACCAACCCCCACCCGCCAAAACTTGAAATTCTTTTATTTCAAATGTTATTGATGTAAAGTTTCTGTATTCTTTGGCTTTTGACCCAAATGAATGCAACACCCACCTCAGCATGTCACGGAAACTGTATTTTTTTCCGGCCCAGCCCGCACCGCTGTTTCTTATTGCAGATGCATCGAAGCAGCGATCTCCGTCACCCTGCATCAAACAAAGTTCATGTCATATACAACCAAATAGTCATCATAGAAAAAGTGGCTATTCATGTCATTGGAGTTCTATCTTATAAGAGACGATTTTTAACCAACAACTTCGGTAACAAATTTATTGCAATAATCTGTGCGTATTTTAAACACACTTTGCATGCATATTCTAAATATTTGGAATGTCCGTTTTAAAATGCTTCATCTATGTAGAATTATTAAGGGCGCGGTCATCTAAGTGGTAGCGCGCTTGACTGTCAAAACGAAGCAACGACCAAAGTCACGGGTTCGAGCCGCGGCACTGGCAAAGCCAACGGGGCATTGAGCTAACCGCACGATCCCCTGCTCTTTAGTGATTAATGAAACTTGTGAACGCTAATTCACTTGCCCCACAGGCCGTCATAGTCTGAAAAGTTATTATTATATAATGTGCACTTGGTTGTGTTTGTAATTTACATGGTATCTCTTTGGAAGTCAGCTTTACGTTGTTGAAAACCCAATGTGCTTTTAAGCACGGGTCAAATGGCTCCTGAAATTCAAATAGGGGGCGGGTTAGTCAAGCCTCAAAGTCGGGTAAGTTTAGCCTCAAAGTTGGCTTAGTCTAGCCTCAAGATTTTGTGTTTCCACAAAAATCGCAACCGGGTAAAGATTCAGCATGCAAGGGTTGAGAAACACCGAAATTATACAGATTGCTATAATTTTGCCAAGCATTTAGTTATGAAACTAATGTCCTCACTTTTCTTGTGCGCTACTCATATTAAAAAGAAACCAGAAAAGCAAATTATTTAGCGCACTAAATTAATGAAGTTCTAATTTAATATAATTTTCCTTCACAGTTTAAGAAACAAATTAAATTTCATTTCAGCTATAGTCTTGTTTTGATATTTGTGTGAAGACGTCAAGTCTAAACAAAGAGAGACTCGGGTTAATTAGGATTTTAAAAGAAACTGATTGGTTGTCTAAGACGTCAGCTCTATGTTAGACAGACACGAGCATAAAGACAAACTTCTTATTTTAAACAACTCGTTGTCTGCACTCACGATGTCCACGTTGATCATGCCCTCCGGCTCATTCATGATGTCCCAGGCTCCCAGGGCTGGGTGACCTTTGACCGCATTAGCCAGGGGATACAGAACCTTGTCGATGTAGCTCTGGAGCTTTCTCCAATCAACAATCAGACCGTCCAGTCTGTGGCTCTTGTCTTGGTCCACAGCGGCGTTCCATAGGGTGGGGAACACGAGAATGTCGTAACTGGTTGAAAATTAAAAACAAAAAACATTATAAGTTAGGGCACAACGAAAGGAGAAAATTTAGGTAATAAATTCACAATTTGTTATCTTTCTGAAATTCATAGAAAAAATTTAAACATTAAAGGAAAAAGAATTAAACTTAATTGTATATCATTATAGTTTTATTTGCCTAGTCGGGGAAGAGCTTCAACATTCTGCAGTAGCAGGTTGTCTATGCAATACTGAATGAATGTAATACGCAATGGTTAAGACGTCTAAATAAGATCGTATTAAAATGATAGATCCTGCAGTTCAACTACATTGTCTTAGTATCTGACAGTTGCTGGCAACGCTACCTCTGAGCCAAGTTCAACATGTCCTTGAAATCGTTGATGAATGTGCCCTGATGATCAGGGGCGGTAACGTAACCATTTCCGTCAAAGGCTGGAGTAGTCTCACCCTGAATGTGAATCCACAGCCCTGAATAGAAGTAAAGTATAGAGTGTTACTTTCCTGTAAACATTTCAGAACAATTGAAGTTTTTATCTCTATAATTACCGTTATGGATGGTACTTCTACAGCGCCTTGTATTTTGAATAATTATGAAGTCTGTATCATTTAAAGATATGTTCCACAATACAATAGTTAAGCTAAAATTATTGCCATAGTTGTAAAATAACTTGAGCTAACATACTCAAGGAATTTGCTCCGGCGTCTTTCAACATCTTCAGTTGGTTCTCCACCGCCCCTCTCCTGCTCGACCACTGGTTATCCCCGATGTCATACGCATAGGATATCCAGGGCAAGTTGCCGCCTGACAGGAACACCCTGTTGCCATTATAGAAGAACTGGTTGCCCGAGACAGTAAGCCTGGCACTGGCTGGAAGATAGGAGTATAGGTAAGTAAAAAAAGTTGTTTTTTTTAAAGTTTCAAAATATAAAATTACTAGTGTATTGCTGGTAAAAAATGACGAAAGTTTTCCAAAATAACTATACTTCAGCTGAAATTAACACGTAGATGAATTTAGTATACGTTTTGTAATTGTCCCCTTTACCTGAAAGTCGCATACTAGAAATTAGATAATATAGAGACAAAGAGAGAAAAATGAAATCTCATATTCCATATGCGGACATTCGAAGGAGTTATTTTAAGTGCAGTGATTTTTTAAAAGGCTTTTTTTAAGTAGTATGTTTTCTACATAGCGCTTCGAACGAACATACGTGGCAAATTCAATATATTGATGTTGAGGATACTGGTGACATTTGGGTGATTTTAAAAAAATATTTAAAAAAAAAAATTTGATATTTGGGGGACCGGGCTGATACAGCACTCATTTTAATTTACAGGTTTACTTATCATATCTATCAAGCATTTAAGAGCCACTCTTGTCCACGTGAGCGGTGAGTGTCAAGAGTTTAAGTGACGATAATTTTGATTGGTGTATGACAAAATGGTCATAGATTACGTGTGTATTTATGTAGTGTGAGGCTGAAACGAGGGTCATTTGGCAGACGTGAAATCAGGTGTGTTCTAGGACTACCTTAACGGTCGCAGTCATTTTGTTTCTTTGTTTGTGTCTTTTATTTTCTTTCTGCTAAATTCTTTGTTTTAACAAAACTTGTTCCAAATCTTCATCAATGAGTGTGTATTTCGTTTGTACAAACAATACAAAAATAGGTACTGAACAGCTTTACTAGCGTTGTCCATAATTTAAAAATGATAATTTTTAAGGGCTGTGGAAATTAACGGTTATTTTCTCCATTAATCGTTAAAAATTTAAACGATTGAACTATTTGTAATCATCATTTACAAATTATTGAAAGTCAAAAAGGTTTTTTTTTAAAGCGGCCGATAAATAATAAATGTCACTATTATTGCACAAACATGTTGGTTTTTAAATATGACTGACGGGAATGTTCAAAATGTTGAGAACGTTGGCCTACCATGGTTCTAACACTTCGCCTACTTATCAAACCAAATGAAAAGCGTATTAAGTTTAGTGGCAGTAATTGAGTCTGACTCTGAGACAGAAAATGACGACAGCTCTTCTGATGACTTACTGCGCTGCAAAATGGAGATGAAAGTTCATCAACCTATTAACTCTCTACAATGGTGGTAACTTAATGAACAACGATGTCCGATAAATCTTATTCTCGCCAAGACCGTTTTGTGCATACCAGTTACTTTAATTCCATGTAAATGATGGTTCAGCTCGGCTGGTAATATTGACAATCACACCCTCTCATCACTTGAACCAAATAATGTCAACGCACTCTTAATGAGTAGTTGCTTACAAGATGATATATAAAGGAGAAATGCCAGTGTTACTTAGATTTTCAACAAGAACGTTTAATAAATGTTACTTATGACATCATACATTTTAATTTTGGCTTTAATCGAAATTTAACGATTAATTAATCGTAAATTTTTCAAAGGTGAATAGTGCAACGTGTGGTAAACATTAGTAGCCCAGAAAAATTGTATTCATCCGAGTTTAAAATGAAAGTTGAACTGAAATGAATATCGGCGCAAGGAAAAATCTGTGATTTTAAATTTGTCAGAAAACTAGATTATTTATGATGGTCAACTTTGAAACAACTTACCAAACTTGCAGGCACAGATGAAAAGTAGAACGAAGGAAATTATCTGAAAAATTGAATTATTTATTGAAACGAAGAGGCATGTAAAGAGACAAATGCAGCCTTTTATTAAACTAAACATATTTTTATATACAGTTTTAAAGCTATAATTTCTATTTGAAGCACTTTGATGCAATATTAATTCATTGTTCAAGTATGTTTATCCCATTAGCTCCAAATGTCAATTTTTTTTTTGTTGAAGACTTTGAAAAGAAAAATTGTAAGTGCTCATTTTACTGGAAAGTTTAAAATAAATTTGTAACATATTTTATACAATAACAAAACCATAATAATTTTGTCAAAGAATTTATAAACTTATAAAATAACATCGCTCACTAATATTTGTTATGCTATATATCTACACTTTAATTAGGCTATTATTTTTAGTTTTAATATACACCAGAATATTTTGTCGTCGATTGCATAGCTCACAAATGGCAACATGTTAATAGACTAATAAAAATTCATATCGATTGAACTAAAAGCCAACTTCCGTATAAAATTTACCCATCATGCATGCATAATTAGTTTGTTAAAAAATACTTTTCATAATTTCAGTAACCATCAACTATATGTACTTATATATTGTGCTATTTATTTGATGTAGGCCTAACAGAGCATAGATACTCAAAAACTAAAGTTAAAAATTATTAGTAAAAAATTATAAATAATTATTATGCTAAATAATTACAAATTGATGTTATGATTCACAATTTTTCGTTTTACGCTAACGTATTCAGTTATTTCAAATCAAGTGCAATTTTTTGTATATATTATTCCCCCAATGTCTTAAAAAGACTTAGAATTTGACAAAATTAAACCACAAATCATCAATACCGCCACATTTTGAATGAGCTTAACATTGAATACAATTACTAACCTTGGCCATTGTGTCAACCAATGGGGACAAGACAGGGATGTCTTCAGCCGCTTTTATTTCCACAAGAACTTTATAGCCGCACAAGTACACACACACACAATACACACATTACATAAACCTACACACACACACACACACACACACACACACACACACACACACACACACACACACACAGTACATAAACCTACACACACTAATCATGGGAGATTTGACCCCTACACACATGTTCGATGTCCACCCACAGGTGACTGCACACCGGAGACACGATGATTTTTTAAAATATTTTTTAAAATAAATTAATTTAAAATTAAATAATAAGGAATCAGTACTTTGGTTCATGGACATGAAATCTTTGGTTTTAAAAACTTTGCTATCAGCTCTTTTTTTATTATTATTTGATCGTGTTTAGCGTGGATGTGAAGAGATAAAATGAAAGGATTATTTATTTTGATCCAGTTAAATGTTGTAATTAAACCAAACTGATAAATTTTTCCCGTCATTTCTTGAGGGTTGTTTGTTTAAAATATGCATGCCGGAGTTCATTGTTTGCTTATATTTGTTATTTGCTATTGGCTGCTGTGTATTTAAAAATTGGTTTTGTTTTTTGATTTTGTGCTGTTAATCTTTGTATCTTCTTTGGTGTCTTTTTATGTAAAATTTTTGTTGCTATTGTTGTATTATTGAAACAAATATTTTTATTCCCTTAATGTACAGTCTTTTTTTTTTAGTTTCCTTTTTGTCTTTCTCTAGGATGGAGGCCACAACTAAAAAATTTTTATAAAGCAAACATTAACATTTTCTCTGTGAAAATAACCATTTAACACCGTGGTCATAACATCGCGTCTAACTTATTTCACGCACTCAACTCTGACAGTCCCCCCCCCCCCCCATGGGTCTTTTCAAAAACAAATTCCATTCCCTTTAACGCTACCTTCCCTTTAACAGAGAACACTTTAAACGTTTGATCATAAAACATCACGCTAGGAATGATCAGTAATACGCCAATTGGCTCAGATAACAAGGGAAAGATATTAATCTCTGTTTTTTTTAAAAATTCTCCCTTTAAGTGACCATATCCGGTCTTATCATGCTTGAAAACTTCCGCCCGGATCTTTCCACAGCACATATGTGACCTCGATTCTTGTACAGACTCACACATACGACTCCAGTCATCATAGCCAAGGTTTTTGGAAAGGAAATCCTCATACATAAATATCTAGCTCATTTTTTCTTTAAAATATAAGGACAATTTCGGGGATAATCGCTTATCTTTCAAAAGCCAAAAATGTATCCTCATGGTCTTAATCATTGCCAGACTACGATTGGCAGGTCATCTGAGTGAAGCTGGGATGTACAGAGAGAAATAGAAGACATTAGATGCATTTTGCCAACCTAGGAACTAACTTTGAATGATTTTTCCATGCATTGAAAGACTTGACAAATTAATAATTAATAAAATGTTATTATATGGTTTTTGAGCGCGGCTCAAGTTAAATAACATATTTAACGAGAAATCCTCTCGTGGAAATCATTAAATTTTTACGTTATTTTACAATTCAACATCTCTGAAAAGAGCAGATGTTGCAGTGCAAGCGTCTTCTCTTGTTCAATTTTCTTTTTTTTTTAAATTTCTTTTCCTTTGGTTATAGCTGCCTTACTACCTGTCTTACTGTTGTTTTCACATTGGTTGACGACAAAATAATCTAACAATCTGCCACAGTTCTCACAATGTAGAACTTTGGACTAAATTTTAAATTGTTTTTTTTTTTGGCCTGACATTTCTGAACTCACTCTTCATGTCCATACACTATTGAACATACATTTCGTGAGGCTTGTTTACCCTAAAAGTGTTTAAGTTTCGAGCTTGAATTTAAATAAACAATTAATTTTGAATTGGGTTGGTTGATTTATTAATTTAAATTTTGTGGGGTCATATTTTAATGGTAAAATTTAATTTAAAAACTAAAACCTATATGATTTTCGTTTACATTTTTTAAAATAAAAAAATAATCATAAAAGAGACCTGTTGACCAATGCTGTCAAACAAGCCAGGGTCAGTAGCGAAAATATATTATAGTTTAGTCAGTCTTTATTCATTTATTATTTGATCGTTATTTATTTATGTTTAGCTAAATTTTAAAGTACGTCTTCTTTGTGCTGGTAGTACTTACGGCAATTGTAAGAAATATTCTAGATAAATTTTAGCCTAAATATCTTATTAAACCTGAAAAAGCATGATCTAAGATAATTTTTGCTTAATAATGTCATTTGATATTGTTGCTCTAATTTGAAGGCAAACTCAACCAAACTTTAGTAGATTATCTGATGTATGAAAATCAAATCTGTTTTGAGAATTTGGTAACTGCCAAGAAATCAAATGAATTTATATTTACCTCATCTTATGATGAATAAAACTTTCTTCTCAAATAATTTGTGTCATAACACATTCGCTTCCATCGCAAATAATTTGCTCTCTTCTTTGAATGGACGTTTCAATGAAAATTTCAAAGAGTTCACCTAAAAGTTTTATTTTGCAAAAGTCACAACCTGCGAATTCCATTAGTTTCAATGTGAGTAGTCTGTGCAAAGCACTTTTATTACCCTCTGTTGGTAAATAGGTTTATGCAGCATAGACCTCCTAAACTAATTCTCTCTAGATAGTACATGTTTCCAGATATCTAAAAAGTTTTCATTGTGACTAGCAAAGTTCCTGTGTTTGTTTGTATGTTTAGCCTTTCGTCTGCTTTGTTCAGTTTATTTTTTCGCTTTCAAGTTAACATAAAAGTAGTCCAATGGTATATTTATGTTGTATTATTAAGTCTGTTTAATAACTTGCCAGTAGCTTCAATTAGATCTTTCCAACAGTGTGTGGACAAGGGAGCGAATGTTTAAAAATGTTCTGCTGTACCGAAAATATTTACAGATATCGTTTCAGTTGGAGCAGCGAATAAACAAGCCAAATTTAATAAACTGTTTGAAGATAGCACTATTTTGACATTGAGATTTGTGTCTGAAACTTTCTTTAACTCCTGTTTACTAACTACCCAGTCATTTACATTTATTAACACGCGTTGGCCTCTGTAGTTCTGTATTTTAATACCATAAGTTTAAGCTTATTTAAAATATTTCAGAAATATCTAAAGCATATTCATTTTTTTTGTGTGTCTATGAATCTTTGAAAGACTTTACAAAGTTTTTTTTTCTGATTTCAATCTTTAAATATTACTCACCTAAAAGTGTTTGGCGAATTTTATCGCCTAAAACTGCAAAAAGATCATTTTAAATTTGAGATGAAACTTAAAAAAAAACTCTTCACATGATTTTCATGGATCATTGGTTTCTAAATCTGTAAGAAGACGCACCAGGTCCATAATATTGCTATATTTTACTTGAGTATTCTTTTATGTGACCGCAAAATCCCAATTCTTTTCAGTAAAGATTTATTAATTTCAAATATAAAAATAACTTCTTGCAAAATTTTTTCATTTTCTTTTACAACTTTGTATTGCTGTTCTTTCAAAATATTTTTTTCTCTTTTTAAAAAGAAAAAAAAACACGCTTTCTGATTCCTTTCATTTGCAAAATCTTTGCTAATGCTGAGCACGTATTTCATGAGTAGGTATGTTAGCATTATTTATGCCAGCAATTAATTACATTTTCGTTAACGCTTCAAAACTAAAGATTACAATGAAAATAATGATGTCTTAGAAGATATCCTTTTAAGTATTTTTTTAAAATCCGTACAAAACCAAGTTTTTTACTATAAATCCTTTATACACGAGACATAACTATGAGGATGTTCATTATAATACGCAGCGCAAGACAATCCAAAAATGCAAAATGTTAGTTGTGTCTCGTAAACGTGTTTAATATAATGCGCACCGACCATGATTATATACTTTTAAAGTAATGTCAATATAATGCGCACCTTATTGGGCGACAGGAAAAGTTGCTCAATATAATACGCACACGACACTTTATCTCAAAAATTAACATAATACACAGAGATAAATAAAATAATCTTTAAAATTCAATAATTAATTACACTACAATCGATCAATCTGAAATTTCGATACATCCTTTTTATCATCGCACAAGTCAGCCTGCAAAATTTCAGCTCGCGAACTTACGAAAGAGTGGGTTAAAAATCGATCCTAAGGATTTAAAAATTCCAGTAGTTAACTTGCGTTAAAATTATTCACACGTTATCTGTCTCATCGCTATTTATGAGGTAAGGTCCATGTCTAATTTGTAGAAATTATGTTAGCCTGATGGACACTCTCTCAATTTCCTGCACATATTAATCTCAAATGTTCGCCTGTACGTACGGGCAATTTATTTATATCGATTTAATCCATGTAAATTATTGAAACTACATAGGTTTTTAAAAAAAATTTATATCGGATAAAACGATTGTTTTTGCTTTTTTGCTTCTTTAAAATGAACGGCTGACAAACTTGAATCTTTTCTAGACACCAGTATAACAGTATTTGTTCTCATACTACTCCAGCCTATTAGTTTTTCAGTTCAGAAGCATTAGTATTTAGTATCAGAAGAATTGTCGTATAATATGGGGTTTGCAGTTTAGGCATCTGAATAATTAACACACTTTAAAATTATTAATTCATTAGTTTAATTATATTTTACTTTGGCTTAAAAAAAAATTGAATACGTAAATTAACACTGAAATTTATTCAGTTCGTGCATGTTTTAAATTGATCGTGTGCAATAATTATCCCTTCTTGAACACGATTGTCGGTCAAATCTAAAGAATTAATTGAGTTACCAACAGATCAGTTAATACATTCTCCTACTACTCTTTAAGTTTTTAAGTTGAGTAGCGTAGTATCCAAAGAATTCTTTCCCGCGATTGTATTTGAAGCTTCCACAGTATAAACATTTAAATATTTTAAGAAAGTTATTTTTATTTAAAATACATATTAATTTTTGTTTAATAAGTTTTTTGTCTAGATGCCATGTAACGA
>MUZC01002404.1:1166818-1186405 GCA_002072015.1 Radix auricularia | reverse complement strand
AAAAAAAAAAAAAAAAGTTCAGCCCGGGCGTTTGACCCATAGCCACCCTCCCCCGCTTCAGGCTACGCCACTGTATACTGATGAAGACATTCGCCGAACCGTGTACTTGTGTATTATTCAATTAATAAGGCTTTAATATATTGTTTTGATCCCACAATTCGTTAAAAGCTTTGTCAGAGCCCTGTTCTATGTGATATATATTTTCCGTTGGTTCCAAGTAAAAGTCAGAAGCATTGAACAATTCCTAACTATTTTCTTCGTTATTATTCTAACTTAAAGATCCTACCAACAACAGTAGTGTGTACATTACATAAAAAAGACTCAATAAAATACATGTGAAAAACAAAATGATAAAAGCATTTAATAAGGCAATCCACAAGAGAAATCATTAGCTTCAGTACAGGACACCGAAAAAGTCATAATAATATTTCAATGTTTACTTCAACAAGTTTGATTACAACACAAGGTTATTTGAGAACCCTTGTAAGCAGCTGGTCCACGTGTTTAGACGTTGATGGGGATGACTCCGTTGGCAGTGTACCCCTTGATGTGGCTGATCCCACCGCGTTGGTTGGCCCCGTGGCCCACGAGGTCCCAGCTCCAGGCACCACCGTAGCCGTGGTTGTAAGCGTAGTCGAACAGCTGGTTGATGTTCATGCCGCCGCCATCTTGCTCCCAGAATTCTCCGATCACGATGGGCTTTCCGGTACCGTAATCACCAGCGGAGTGCTGCGAGAAATCGCGAGTGCGAGGTTGGAATGTTCATTAAAAACTTGTTGTTGATTAAGGCTGAATTAAGACTAGATTTATAGAATTTACCAAAATACTTTTAACATTTATGTTACGAAAAAGGTACGTGAGCTGACAGAACTAACAGATATTCAATGAAAATAAAGCATTAAAATATTTATTTTTTAAATGTTAAACTTACTTTGAAAGGTGAGATGTTGTCAAAGTTTCCATTGTAAGAGTAAGTGTGGAACTGATAAAAGTCAAGTTTGCCCTGTATAAAAATAATATTAAACGCAATAATTAAACCCTGTTCACAAAAGTCTAAAATGTAAATGCTATTCCGGATAACATTTCTATTTGAGAAATGATAATGAATTTTAAAGATACGAGAACGTATTGCCATGTTGCTTAAATGTCCCATCATCGCTCTGTGAATACATTTAAAATAGTATAAACTACAGTGTATAATCGTTTACACGAAATCTAATCAATCTATTTTTAAGATTAGGGGTTGGTGTTACATTTTTACTTGATGTAAGTACCAAAACCCAAACTGATAAATTAGGCACAAATTTAGAAAATGCGAAAGTTAAAAAGTTAAAACAAGAAACAGAAACATAAGATATCTTACGTTGGGCTTGCCTCCCTTGGTGAGACACGCGTCAGAGTAGTGGTCAACCAAACCGAAACGGTCAGTATTGGACTTGGGGTTCCAGCTTCCGACTGTCACAAGGAAGCCTGGGTCAACGCTCTTGATAGCCGCGGCCTGCCAATTGATGAATCTGTGGAGATGACCCATGGACGATGACACGTGATAACAGAAATAGCTCAAGGCACGAGCGCTTCTAGATTTATAATGAACTAGATGCGGCCCCAAAGCGTAGCATACGCAGCAGACTTTCTCATCAATAGTGCAAAGAAATTAGGAGGGGGGGCAGAACAGACAAAAACTACATCACGAAGAAATCAGAACAACGCGAATGGGCAGCCGTGTTGCGAAGTCATGTTCGAAAAGAAATGAAGTGGGAAATGAATGGGCACAAACACAAACATTTTTTAAAATTAAACACGTAATTTCTTAGCTGGGGCTTGAAACTACGACCTTCCGCATATTAGGCGAATGCAATAAACACTACACTACGAAATACATGATATTATGTTGATCTGAAAGAACAAAGTATTTGACCTCAATTAAACATATGGTTGGTCTCGGTGAACCCCACCCTCTGCACTACCTTTTCTTGCCAGCTGATTGGTCGGTGGGGTTAGACAGCTTGTTTGATGTCCGGAATGGCTGAACCATGAGAAGAATTATATATGTAGATGTTTTGGGTAATGGGATGGGAGATGGGATTATTTGTACTAACTCCTTGTTATGTTCGTCTCTCAGGCATGAATAGGAAATTTTTTCAGCAACGAACGATTTTCTTAAAGTAAATAAATTACGTACAAGAACCAAATGGACAGAACGGAGTGGGCGGACAATACGACGCAAGGGGGGGGGGGTTTGGTGACATTCCCAGGCCGAACCTATCACACCAGTGGCGGGGTCTAAACCGTTAATATCCGAGTTTGGTGACTCAAATGCGCACCGAGCAGATCCCAACCAATTCATAATTTAACAAGCCTCTGAGACGGTCACACACCTGCTGACGTCGTGTCCCGCGCTAGATGTAGCCGGGGATGTATGGGAGACAAAGGAGTCCCACGTGAAGACAATGTTGTATGGCACTGCTCAGCAGATGGAGCAGGTAGTCTAAATATTAGCCAAGGCCTTAAGAGATTAGATCTCAGGTCTCAAGAATATGTGTTTAGTTTAGTGGCCATTCTGCATTGGAGCCCCAACGACCCACCCACTCACATAGATTCCATTTTAAAGCCTATTATAACTGTTTCAAAGAAACTAGTGCGGGTTGTTAACAAGCCGAATAAACTAAACACTGTATCCGCCCCTGAACCAACCTGATGATGTCATGATAGTTGTATCTTTTACCGGCCCATCCAGCGCCACTGCCTCTTAAGGCGGTGGAGTCGTAGCAGCGATCTCCGTTACTCTGGACAAAAAGAACGAGAGAGATCAGATGTTAAACACATTATTTGATTGTTAGATGTAACGTAACGACACTCTCATCACATAACTACCACACTATTAATCTGAACACACGACTAAACTGACCGTACCACTAAAATGACCATACCACTAAAATGACCACACCACTAAACTGACCACACCACTAAACTGACCATACCACTAAACTGACCACACCACTAAACTGACCACACCACTAAACTGACCACACCACTTAACTGACCACATCGGGGTTGATCATTCCTTCAGGCTCGTTGATGATGTCCCAGGCTCCAAGGGCTGGGTGACCTTTGACCGCACGAGCGAGGGGCAGCAGAGCCTTGTCGATGTAAGATTGGAGTTTGTTGGCGTCCACAATGAGCCCGTCAAGTCTGTGGCTCTTGTCTTGGTCCACAGCGGCGTTCCACAAGGTGGGGATCACCAGGATATCATGACTTGAAGGACAAAGAGACAACAATATGAACATGTCTGTGGTGATATTTCTAGTTTATAAATGCCACCAAACGTCGACTTTCTTTAGTATAAGTTTAAAGAATTTCTTTTTAAACTTTACATTTTACAGTGCTCTTAAGAAGCGCAGCAGTTTAAAAAATTTATTTGATACTTTTTCTTCATTTCAGACATATTTCCTGTGGCCACCTCTTCCACAATACATGAATAATTTGTTTTAAAGTATATGAAAATATTGTTTAAAATATCGATAATTTAATCTAATTGCATGGATCTTCCGATAACTATGTTTAATCTACTACCGTCATTCGATTATTCCTAATCAGTTAAAACTCGTAGATGCATTTTTTTTAAAGCTTCCATAAAATTAAGGTAAGTTTTATTTTTATAATTATTCTATCAGTTAAAATCTTGTTCATTGCAACAAATGTTTTGAGTTTGTCAGTGAAACTTTGTGTTGAAATTATGAAGGTATGTCTGGTATTCATCGAGCATACGTTAAAGTGACAGCCTCGAAAATTTTTTTTTTAACAAGCTGTTAAGTATTCAAGATTTTATTGAGCGTCAACAACAGAAAACACAAATATTAGCCAGATGAGACTTGTTGGCCGACAGAAAAATCGATCATTCATTCAATCAATGAACACCTCATCAGTCATTCAATCAAATGGCTAACTGTCCAGTCCATTTTACCTTTGTGCCAGGTTGAGCATGTCGTGGAAGTCGTTGATGAATGTCCCCTGATGGTCAGGTGCAGTCACATGACCAGTTCCGTCAAAAGCTGGGGTCGTCTCACCCTGGATGTGAATCCACAATCCTTGGATAGATAGAAGAATTGATGCGTTGATATTTTGATTTCTTATTGGGAGAAACACCAAAACGCTCTGCCCATCGTAGCATTCAAAGGATGTGTTAGTCTTCTTAACAATGCCTATGTTTACGGACTTATCAAAATATTATTATATCTATTTTCTATAAATTTCTTAAATTCTTTTTTTCCGATTAAATAAGCATACAATCTTCTTCATTTGAAGTCTTTAAGGAACCGGGACTTCTACGAGAGCAAAATACTGACTAAGTTAAGGCTCACAGATTTATTTACAAATCAAAGTGGCAGTTTTGATGCTGAGAAGACATACCCACCATGGAGAAAATGTTACCTTCGTTAACCGAGATACAATATCAATCCAAATGTCTTTTGTTGTTTTTTTCAATGTTAATTGGGGAGAGATAATTTTGTACAGCAATACAAGGGTAAATGTGAGGGTAAATGTGATGGTGATTGGGGTGGGGGTGTGGGTTATTATTTGGTGAGTTTCAATTTCTGAAAGCTAATATCATACGCTATCGTCGCGCTGGTCACCGTTACTATGACCAGGCCAAGTGCTACACCTACTGAGTGTGTTTCCGCCAGCAGCTTTCAGCTGTGTCAACTGGGAGTTGACCGCGGCCTTGCGACTTGCCCACTGGTGGTCACCGAAGTCATAGGCGTAGCTGATCCAGGGCAGGTTGCCACCGGACAGGAAAACCCTCTGGCCATTGAAGGTGAAGTGGTTGCCTGAGACGGCAAGTCGAGCACTCGCCGCTGGAACGATGAGAGAATGAGAGACTTTGTTATTAGGTTAAGAGATGACTGTAACGAGAAGAGTGTGATGTAGAAGCACATTTTAAAGCGTTAGTATGGGTATAAGCAGAGCGATGTTACTGTAAATGAACAGAGCGATGTTACGGTCAATTTATAGACCGATGTTAAATATAATATTAGCGAAGTAAAAGCAATATTATGAATGTTAAATTTAGCTGTTTGACTTGCCAACAGGCGCCAGTCTGCCAGCTTAGAATAATTCAAAAGACAAATCAGTGTTCAGAAAAAGCATAGAATGTGACAACTTCAGTCAGTGTCTAAAATTTACCCTGTGGCCCAATGTTTTTCCGTCCCACCTGATGCAATTTTAGTAGTTATAAATCATAGATAATTATTTCAAAACTCAATGCTACTTTTTTCTATTATATTTTAACGCATATTATTAAAATAAATGTTAATGCGGTGCTAATAGGCTTCTCATAATGCAGGCTTAAAAAACATAATCCCTAAACCAACAAATAATTTTCTGTTTTTTAGGTAAGATTAGATTAAAGACTTGCTCGGGATATAATAATGTCAATATCATATTTTTAAAATCATCTGTTAAGTAGTTAGAGAATTATATTTAATTTGTAAATATGGTATTTATAAAGACGGATACATACCAAGTTTGCAAGCGCAAACGAAGAGAAGCAGACTGGATAATATCTGAAAATAAGTGTGTGTGTTTTTAAATTGTATAGACCACATAAATAAACAATGGGATACGAATCACATTCTTATGACATAACTATTTTATTTTACAATTGAAATATATGGTTGACTTTCGTATTTGATTTTACTTTTAAGAAGAAAATACACAATCATTATTTCAGTAGATCAAGACACACAAATACTTTTTTACACACTAAATATATTATTCATTTCCAATATGCATGCAATTTACATGTGTATGTTGTTTTTCTATTGACATTTAAAAGAAACCATATCTTTAATTAAAATTTTCTGGTTTCAATTTTGATCAAAGTGACTTAATATCAATCGCATAGACTTACAAGAAGTTCAGGAGCTATATTATAAGAACATAAGAATTCGAAAATTCTTCCGTCTCTTTTGTTAACGACTGCACAATTTCTAATTTAGGTCTCTTTTCAGTGAATTTTTTTTTAAATGCTGGGCCCTAAGTCTTTCCTTATCCTAAGCGTTCCCTTTCCGAAGATACTGACTGAAACTTTTTTAAAAAAATTCGTATTCCAAGAGATAGACAAGAGTCACCTACTATCTATCGTTAAGTATCCACTTACCTTGAACATGGTGGGAACAAACTTAAGGCAACACCTGGAGATGTGTCGACCTGTTTCGAATATTGTCGTCTGCAGTCAGAACTTATATAGTCTTTACTTTCAGAGGCACCTCATCCGGTTGTCGAACACATACATCCGGTTTCCTACATACGCAGCTGTAACAAGCACAACGTCACGACATTTTATTTCTTAAAAAAAAATATTTTTTAAAAAACTTCATTTGATTTTTTTTTTCAAATTTCATTGGTCCTGATAGGAGTTACAAGAGAATATTTTTCACAAAAAAAATTAATATAAAATACATTTTTGTTGTTGTTTTTTAAAAATAAGTTAGACGCCCACTAGAGATAAAGTTTATCTCCAATTTTGTATTCACGTCTGCTATGATTTCAAACATGACTTACTGAAACAAAAAATATTTTCTGTTTGTTTTTGTTGGTCCAATTACATAACACTTAGTTTTGTGTGTTTAACATATTGACTTAATTTTTAATTTTTTTTTGTACAATAGGTTACTGCACGTTAACAAATTATTGTTCCTTTTCATTTATTTAATGCTATAAAAAGGATGATCATAAAAGTTTTTTTTTTATTTTGCCTCGGTAACGTGCTCATCCCTATAATTAATAAATCTTGTCCGATTAAATCTGTCTTGTTGTCACTGACACATGGTTCCCTGTTAAATCTGTCATGTTATCACTGACACATGGTTCCTTTAGCAAACACAAAAGTTAAACATATACTATCATAATTATAAAACCATTCGGGGCATTAAATTCTTTTATAAGAAAATGTCACAAGTAAAAATTTTTTTTTTTAAAAATGTGTTTATTTCTCTATTTTAAATAGCTTTTAAAAATAAATGTCCAATTTGATTTTTTTAAAGTTTAAGTTATGGTTTCAAAGTCTAATCTAATATTGATGAAAGAGTTTTTTCGCATATTTGCATTTGACGGCAGTCATTAAAAAAAAAAAAAACTGCAACAACAACAACTGCACATATAGATCTCATTTCAGCTGAGTTCAGAGTTAAAAAGTACAGCATTTTGTGAAGTCTCAACCCTATACTAATAAATAAATTCTGAATCAATCGTTTGAGGATCCTTTAAAATTATGATGTGCTCTAAAGTTGTGATGTGCTTAAAATTATGATGTGCTTTAAAGTTGTGATGTGCTTTAAAGTTGTGATGTGCTTAAAATTATGATGTGCTAATTGTTTCAGAGCGCTAAGCATTAAAAATATTTTTTTTAAAAATGTATCCCCTCAAGCAATATTTATAGTGATGTAATTAAAGGTTTTAAACCTTTACTTTTAAATTATAGTTATTTGATTAGTTTTTTGTTTTTATAAACTATTATTATTATGTGTCAATTTCCTTTTTTGTCAACAAAATATTTCCGTGATATAATCTAAAATTTTGATCCCTTTAAATGAATAACCCTTACGAAGTAGCATGACATAATATTGTTACGCAAGAGTTTGTCTCTAAAAAGTCATTATAAGTTCGTTATGGTTTATTAGACGACATTGTTTTTCTTTATTTTGTCCATACGCACCGGAAAAACCACTATGGGTTCATGCCAGTTAACATTCGTTTAGTTTCTGTGTAGACAAAGAAATTTCAGATAAAATCAATCCCACTCACACATTTAAACTTATGGCATAAAATTTAAAAATTGCTCAGAAATCCGAGCGACAAAACTCCTAGACCGAACTTTGGGGTTTAGAGAGTTTCTTCGGTAATTATAGACCGCGGTGCCAGTTGTTTCTGGAAGAACCCAGATATTTGTATGATAAAAATATGTCACAAAATTGAAGAATGAGTATTAAACCTAAACAATAGAGTTAATTATCAATTTTCATAAAGCAACAAGTCATAAGCAGGTTTTAAAATTACACATTTTTTATTTTATATAACAAAAAAAAAAAAAAAAAAAAAAAAAAACTATCGGAAACCGTGGGAAAATAATTTATTAATCTTTTTCTTTTTTTTTTTTTCAAAAACGGATTTTGCTTATTTAAACTATTTTCACCTTCTTTGTTTATTTACTAAAGCATCACTGCTATCCATCTATCTAAAATATTTTTAAATAAAATAAATAATATGCCATCTGCCTCTTTTTAAAACTCGGTTTCAGATACGAGTCAGTCAGTGCGTTTCAATAAATGGGTACATTTTGTAAAGGGAAGCCATTTTTTGAAATGCTTAACGTCTTTTCAGAGCAAACACCTTTGATGTCTTAGCGACTGCAAATGGTTCTATTCATGGAATGTTCACCTCACCTTCTTGGTGGAAACATGAAATAACATGAGACTTAAAGAACATTTTTGTTTCTTCTTGGCACATAAAGATTGACTCTAAAGGTCCAGCAAAATTTGGTCTCGTCACAAATTTAAAAATCTTTATACATAGCTAAAAATAAATTATGAGTTCACCTATTTCGATCGTGCGTGCCGCAATTTTCTTTGGTTATTTTACAAATTTTGATAAAACTTTGTACGAGAAATTTGATGTGTGTTAACCCAACGGGTACAGCTTGTGTCACGTGATCTGTAACGTACGGTGCTAGGAACTTTGCTCTTGTGCATCGCCTTAATTTAATGTTATGCTACACAACATACTGTACGTTATATAAGGTCTATTTCCCGTCATGCATCAGTGACTTGTGCTCCCAAAGATTGACATCTTGCCACGATTCACCGAGATCACTGAATTCAGTCATCCACCCATGAACATGACTTTAAATAAACCTCAAGAATTTAGGGACTCTTTTTATTTACTATTTAGAAACTATTTTACAGTATTTCTAGAGGTAAGTAAAATAAGAGACGGAGGACGACATCAAGTAATGGACCTTGGTCAAATAAAATACTGGACCGGGACGTGAAATGGTGAATAGTTTTCGATGGTGCAATTGGTGCCACAACGACCCATACACATATTTTTAGCGCATTTTCGAGAAGTCGAATGCGCTATTGCACCCGTTTTGTCCGTCTGTCATCACCTTTGATCACAGCATCCATATGTCCTAGACCCATGATGTATATATGTTTTTTGTATGTCCTGACCTGCCATTTGTGCATCAACACTCAGTTACTCGATCCGTTAAAAAACCCCGTTAAAACTACCAAAAAACTTTGCGAATCGAGAGGTAACACTGGCGCAGGGAACGGCCGCCATTGCCGGAAGTCGAATACATCATTTTTCAAGCATTCAAGAGTGGTGCGAAGGCGTGCAAAAGAATTAGTTTTTTTTGTTTTGTTTTTTTTTTGTTTTTTTTTGTTGACGTCATTAGAATATGTGTAAAAGTTTAGAGAGTTTTACGTCATCATTTGTGGTGACTTGTAGTTAGATTAAAGAGAAAATATAATGTTTTAAAATGTAAAGAAATGACTTTTAAATTTAAAAAATGTCAGGTATATTCATTACACAAGAAAATTCATTAAAATATGTCTAAAATCTAAACACAATTACTGATAACTACATAATGCTGATATCTAACATAAGTACTGATACATAATACGAAAATGCGCTAACACGTCCTGAGTTCCAAAAGGGACCAGGCTTAACATGATTTTTTTTCTCTTCATAACATTAAGATGCGAAATAAGCAAATTTAGTTTAGATCTAAAGGCAGATACTTCGCTGTTATTGTATAATATGTTTTCCTCATCCAAAAACCATAAATTCAGGAGCTATTAAAGCCGTATTTTAATGTTTTGTTTACCATTTAAACATAAGATTACCATGTTTTTAAATCCCATAGTTTGGAGTACTTTAGACAAGTTCACAGTGAACTGCCTCTATCAGATGCTAGATCGACGGCGTCGAAGATGCGTGACCAAAACATTAGTTCATAAATTTCTACTGGGTCATGCTTCCTAATGTCTCTACATAAATATGCATTAAAAACTTTAAAAAAAAATGTATATATATAAAGAGAAGAAAAGCAATCAGCATTTTTTGTAACCTTAAATGAACTTGGTCTCGGTTTATTCATTTTGGAATGCGTGGGTGGAACTAGCCATAGTTTTTAATTGTCAGAACGTTTCAATCATCCTCATGCACTTGACTTCTGACCGATCCCCCCCCCCCCCCACAAACACATTCTTTCTGGCTTGACAATGCGACTGACTTTAGTAAGTGACTTTCATTTTTCAAAAGAAACAAATTTATTTTCAATTTACACTGCTTACAAAAACTCAAAGCAATCATTCGACATTGTTTTTTGTGACAACTTTTTTTCAGCCATCACATGAACCTTGCCAGACGAGCTTCCTTTGTCTCTACCAGTCGTCTAGGCTTTATCTAAATGTCTTTTTCTCAGACGTATCCCTATCCCAATATGCTAAACACACTTCGACCGTCTCTTTGTGTGTGTGTGTGTGTGTGTGTGTGTGTTTTTATTATAAGACTGCTGATACGCATGGTCCTTAAACTGGCCTAATCAAATTTTTCACATTTTCATAGTGTATATTTTATAAATGGACGATTTGTAAAACACTTACATAAGGTAAATTTTGACGATGTAAATTAAAAAGCTGATCAGAATAAAAATGAAGTTATGAAAAAGATAAGGGAATTGGTTATAGATTGACTTAATATGCTAAATAGCAAACCAAAAAGATAAGAAATGATTGAATTATCCGACCTTGATTTAACCTTATCTGTATTTTTAAAGATCAACAACTTCTTGGGGACAAGGTTTTTTACTTATCTTAACAACGTTACTGTTGTTTTCTTTTTTTTTTAAAGATAACTTTTTATCTGTGCACTGTATATTTGGTGTCGTTTGTCTATGTTAATTACTTGATGTCTATAGGATGTGTCATTGTACAACAACGCTTTTCATCTCGGGCAGTAGAACCATCTCAAAGTTTGTACTTATTATGACGAGACTGCCCCATCAGATTATTATCGTATCTCAGAGGGCATTGGCCAATGAATTACCCCAAGCTGTGTCATTGGGGTCAGCTGAGTTCAAGCAACATTCATCAACATCCTTGTTGGATTTGTTGTCCCTTTTCTTTTCAATCATACATTCGTCACACCCGCGCGTTTCAATGACAAAAAGACGAAGTGAAAAAACGACAAAGTGATAAAACGACAACGTGACAAAACGACCAGTTACAAAACGACAAATTGACAAAATGACAAGTTACAAAACGACAAAGTCACAAAATGACACTATGACAAAACGACCAGGAACAAAACAAGAACATGTTCACTATATTGTTCACCGTAATTAATGGCTTATGTTATATTAGTTTAATCAAATGTTTAAGATATTATACATGCCAAAAGGTCATAGAAACATGGTATTCGGTTATCAGGCTTGCGTATAATTACACTAATATTTACATCTGCAAAGTGGAGTAAATCTGTAAGGGCATTTAATTACAAATTTGAATTATTTAATAGCAATGGTGTATAAATAAAAGAATATGTAAAATAATTGAATAGGTTATTAAATGTTAATGTAATCATAATCAAGTCTGAGAACAGAAAACCTTGTTTCTCAAACCTTTTGGCATGTAGAAATTAATGCTAGTTAAAAGAAACATTTGCAAATAGGTTTACAATATTTTCAACAATGTCTGACGAATGGAACAATAAAAATCCTGGTTCGCTTCAATAACTACTAGTCTGGGCAAGATATGTGCAAGGGACACTATACATTGTAGTGTTTGTCTCATAGTTGACGTATGACTATTTAAAACACAATGGCGCCGTTTGTTCAGTGGGTCACCTGTGGCGTTTGTAGTCAGGGATCTTAACGTGCCACAATGTGTTTCAAGCAATGACGTCTCCTCGAGTACTTATTTCCTATGTTTCTGATTGTGGGGAGGAAGGAAGCATCCTGTGCCATTATGATGGTTTTCTCTATGCTAATGGTCAGGCCAAACTCTCTGCTGGCAGTGGACAAGCTTCAAGGTTCGGAAATACGTCTGCTGTGTGAGATATTACGGTGGCATCGTCTGCAAATAAGAGCTCGCACAGGAAAATTTTCCGTGCTTTGGTCTTGGCTCTAGGGCGGACAATGTTGAATAATCTCCCGTCAGCTCTGGTGTGTATGTATATCTCTTCGCCGCTTCTCTTGAAGGCATACTGAAGTAAGATGGAGAGGAATATTGCGAATAGAGTCAGCCTTTTCCATATCTTAGTAAAAATAGGCTGCTCTTTACATCTGCTTAACATCAAGCCATTCCACGAAAACATGCAGGGCACAATGTGCTATAATGGTGCCACCTCAAAGGCTTTCCCATTTAGTCGTGGAGTAAAGCTTCTTTCTTTCACACCTTTGCATTTAATGGATACAAAAATATGTGGTGCTTAGCTCGTTTCTCGCTCACAAATCGTTAATCGACCTATTTAAAAGAAGGTAGTGAGTATAGCCTCGTCAAAACGACCCAATATGCGGCTGCATACGCGCTCGTCCACTTCCGGTTATTGCTATTCTTAGTAACATTGTTTATAAAATGATGTTTATAAAATTAAAGAGTTACAAGTATTCACTGCGCCTTTCATTGAACCTCCGATTCTATATGTGCATTCAAACAATCTCTAAAATCTATCACTAAACCTAACCCAAAACCCTAAAAACTATCACTAAACCTAACCCAACCCTAAATACTATCACTAAACCTAACCCAAACCCTAAAAGCTATCACTAAACCTAACCCAAACCCTAAAAACTATCACTAAACCTAACCCAAACCCTAATAACTATCACTTAACGTAACCCTAAAGTCTATCCCTAAGCCTAACATCAAAACAAACCATTTAAAAAAAAAAATCTTATTCATAATCAATTCATGTAGTATTGTTTGAAAAAAAATAAATAAAAAAAATAGGCATCAATATGAAATCGAACCCCGGACCTGCGATGTAGCGTACTATCGTACTATCAATATGACCACACAGCCATACATTCACCGATGAAATTTTTAACCTTATAAAAAAAATATTACTAAGAATAGCAATAACCGGAAGTGAACGAGCGCGTATGCAGCCGCATATTGGGTCGTTTTGACGAGGCTATACTCACTACCTTAAAAGAAAATATGTAATTGTGTCTAGATATCGGTATCGTTTTCAGCTTATCACAAGCGACTTATAAATAACACATGGGATGCTGCAAGAGAATAAAGAAACAATTAATTTTTCCTCTTTTAATATTTTTCATTGATAAAGCAGAAAATAAATAAGTAGGGGTGTGTGGGTGGGAAAGGGGTTAGTCCAACAAAATGTATTGAAATATTCTACGTAATAGAGTAAGGTAAATAACTCTAGATGATAGTGGAAGTAGTTGATCTTTTTCTTCAAGAAACCAGAATCAATTCTCTATATCATTGTTATGGTGCAATTAAGAACAATAACTCTGAACGGCAAGGGAAATAATAACTCAAGTTGCAGTGTCTCGAAAGTCACCGAACCAAAGATCCATCTTAGAAACCGACCGCCAAACTTTTCAGTTACACATTTTTAGGCGTGGATATTATGCGATATCAAAGGATCTCACAAAATGATAGGATACCCAATGACACAAGTTTTAATTATAAGAATAAAACATCATTAAAATCAAAATTTTTTAAAAAGATACAAACACTGGTTCTTTTACATAGAGATTGTTTATACAATGTACACTATGCCATTGTGTGAAGAACATATAATACGAATTGCCGCTGTTAGCATAGACCACAGTCCTTTAAGTTCATTCATCGATCCCTCGACCCCATCACTTGAGATCAATAGGGATCACACCGTTTCCCGTGTAGTCTTTGATATGGCTGACCCCACCACGTTGGCGGTCGCCGCTGCCCATGAGTTCCCAGCACCAGGCCCCGGCGTAGCTGTTGTTGTAGAGCCAGTCAAACATCTGGTTGATGGTCAGACCCCCGCCGTCCATATCCGAGAACTCTCCAACTAAAATCGGTTTGCTAACACCATAGTCCTCGTATGTGTGCTGGGTAGATGAATCATTGGGGAAAACACTATCAAATTTTAATCAATTTAACTTAGCTTTATTGTTATTGTTTATTATTTTTGAGAAATTAAATAATGTAAAGAAGCTTTTTATTTCTGCAAAATTAGCCACAACCCTTTATGTATAGTTGTATTTTGTTTAAGTCCAGCATTAAAAAAAAAAACCAAAGAATATTTAGTTATTTAGAAATGACATCAACTTCTATCAGATAGTCTAATCACTATATAGAATCTTATAAACATATTTCATTATAACTCGTTTTTAAATTTGAATTGTCAAAGAGTTTTTATGAACTGAAATGTGGTCAATAAAATAATTCAAGCCCCCTTAATACACCTATATAATTTAGGTTTGTTTCTTTATTTATGTTTTCATGATTGCTTTTTTTCCTTTTTTAAAAAAAAAAATGGGATTATTCACAAATAAGTCAACGTAACAATTAGCTTTGAAAAAACTTTTCATAAATATAATGTAATGTTTACTAACTTGAGCTGATTGAATAACGCTGATACCATTACAATGACTTTGTTTAGATCTCTCTCTCACGCCATCTCTCTCACCTCTCTTTCTCTCTAATATTCTATATGTAGATCGATACATTTGGAAAACTATCACAATTGTATTTAAATAACTGATTGTAATTAATAAAGCAGAAAACACAATAGGAGCTATGGCGGATTAAGGAGGGGGGCTGAACGTACTAAAGCCAGGGGCACCCGATGGTTTGGGGGCTCCCAAACTTTTTATATTGAATAATAAAAGTATACAAATGTTTGCACGAACCCTTGCAAATATAATCAATTGAATAAATTTATCAATCTTATCCTTAAAATGAAACTGATCGCTAATCAGACCTGATAGTCTTAAAAATCGAAAAACTTGATATATTTAGCTCACTTAGAGAAACATAGTATAAAATATAGTTTATATTTTTAAAATTTCCAAATTTAAGCAAGATCCGCTGGCCGTATCGATAGAGTATAGGCTCGTGATGTAAGCTGTGTCGGGATCGATTCCCAGTGGCGGATAATTTCTAAAATATATATATGTATATATTCACACTCAACTGTAACATACGGCGAACACTTCTGTCACGTGATATTTTGCATATTAGGAATTGAGAGATCACGTGACGAGAGAAAGATCACGTGACAAATGAGAAAGAGGCTGGGCAGTTGAGTGTTAGAGGTCGAACAGAACGGGTGTAAGAAGAATGGCGGAGAGCCAGACGTATTATATTAATGTATAAAGTGTACATACTTTTTGTATTGGATTAAAGTTAATTAGTTTGAAAGGTCTTCAGTGTTCTTAATGCTACTCGTCAGTACACGCCTACACATTAGTGGAAAAGGCCTGATTAGAAACATCAGATAAAGAAACAGTTACAACTTCAAACAGTTATTTTTTCGTGTTTTTTGTTTTCATTAATAATATTTTGTTACTGTCTTATATTAGCTGTTAGAAATCATTTTATTTTAAGGGACGCTGGCTGGATAGGGCCCCTGTTTGATTGCAGCACGGGGCCCCGTGCAGTCTTAATCCGCCCCTGAATAGGACGTATTAAGAAGAAGAAGACTATTAAAATGTTCTTCATCGTAACGAAAGATGGATAGCTGAGGATGACACTAAAAGTAGTTGATTGTTTTCTCGCAAGAAAACAGAATCTGTTCGCCATCTTTTAATGTACGCGAAGTAAAGATCTAGATCTATAACTCTGATAGGCAAGGGAAGTAATAAACATCAGTTTCAGTGTCCCCGTGCCAGGCAGGCTTGATGCCACCACACCTGAGTTCGACCTTAGAAACCAATCGCTAAATTTATCAGCAAAACTAAACAGTTTTAGACGTGCAAGGTAAGCACCAACGATGAATCTCACAACATGAAGACATAGTCTACGATACTCACTGACTTAAGTTTATTCATCTGAACATTCGAAAAACACTGGCATTTTAAAATAATTCATCAAACTCGCGTATTTAATATCGGACGATATTTATGAGTAGTTTGCTTTAAGGACGAGAAGTGCTCGTTGCCACTGGGAACATGAGTCGCATAGCTCAAAGATCCATCATCGATCCCTCGATCCCATCACTTGAGATCTATAGGGATCTCCCCGTTGCCCGTGTAGTCCTTGATGTGGCTGATCCCACCGCGTTGGTTGTCGCCGTTTCCCACAAGATCCCAGCTCCACGCGCCGGCGTAGCTATTGTTGTAGACCCAGTCGAACATCTGGTTGATGGTCAGACCCCCGCCGTCCCTCTCCCAGAACTCTCCTACCAAAATCGGTTTGCTAACGCCGTAGTCTGCGTATGAATGCTGGTGAGATGAATAATGGAGGAATACTATATCTTATTGTGTTCAATTTGATTTAGCTTCACTATTATTAGTGTTATTGTTTAGATGCTAAACGATGTTAAGAAGAATTTATATACTGCAAATTAGCCTCATCTGTCTATGCATTTTCTACTAAAGTTTAAATAAACCCGTATAAATTAAGGTTGTTCCTGTATTTATGTTTTCACGATAGTTTATAAGACATAGGACTGCAATCGAATGAATAAAATTTACAAGCGTTAAGAGGCATACAATGGACACAATGTAATGTGGACCTACTTCAAATGAGTCCACATTGACACCATTAAAATAATTTTATTTAGAACTCTTTAATTGAAAATACTGAATGCACCAAGTTTCATATTTAAAATAGAACAAATAGGAAATATGCTTAATCGACTTACTTTGAAGACGGCCACGTCATCGAACTGATTATTCCACGAGTAGGAGTGATACTGGTAGAAGTCCATGACACCCTGCAACAAATGGGGAAAAGTTCTTAAGCCCTTTAATGCGGGTTGTGGGGTAAGGGAAGTAATTAAGGGCTGTGTAAGGTTAAGTTGGTCGTCTGATGTTTAAAAAATAATAAAGAAAAATTATTTATACATATATTTTTTTAAAAAATCATGATTAAGAAGCCAAATTAAAGCAAAAGAGCCGCGACTATACATGTGGATTATTAATTATAACATCAACTATGAAGCATCTTACTCTCAGATTGGTTTCATAGATATGTCATAATCGTTTTCCAGTGTACCATGTAATATATTGTTTTGTTGTTTTGTTCCTACACATTTGTAAACATCTTGTATAAGTCTGGCCAAAGACAATCATCACCATTGGCTTATTGGCATATTACCAAACAATTCTTCAGCAACTTACTTCCGCCTTGCCTCCACCCTTGACCAAACAAAGGTCCGAGTAGTGGTCAATCATCCCCAGGATATTGGTGTTGGACTTTGGATTCCACACGCCCACACTGACCAGATTTTTGGGATCTACTGCTTTGATGGCGGCGACTTGCCAGTTTAGAAACCTACACATACGAGTATTGTAGATAACTCAATGTAAGAAGTAATCATAAATGTGACAATGACTTACTCAACAATATGACAAGAACCCTAGCATTGTTGGTCAAAATGTCTGCCAGCAGATATAATGGTTCACATATAAAGCACACGTTCATTTAAGGGGAGGGGCGACCATAGTAGCAGTAACAAACGATAGCTCAAAACCTTTTCTTTTTGTTTTTTTTTAATTCTCTGTGTTCATTCTCAGCGCCTCGTTATTTTTTAAATTTTGTTATCAGTCTACTGCACATCTCCTCCGACGGCAATGTTACAATTCACATCAACACTAAATAAAACAAAATTTCCTCATTTCAGTTTGCATATCAACGTATTTTATCAATCTTATTTCGCTTTCTTCGGCCTTATATCCGTATCAACTACAACAACAACAAATTTTGAATTTGACTTTACATTTAATTTAAATCGAGTTCTTACGTCAAAGAAATAGAAATAAATATTTAGAAACAGTTCACTTATTTTATCTCAAATTCCACTCAAAACAAGACAAAAAATTTAGCACCTTAAATATTGCTTGTAGTCGTATTTCCGTCCCGCCCATCCCGCTCCGCTGTTGTGCAATGACGTCGTGTCGAAGCAAGGGTCATCATCCGTCTGTTGATGTAATATTGGAAAATGATGGTCAGTTTAGTCCATCGCTTTGTAGGGTAGGAATACAGTGACGTAGAGGATCAGCTGTAGTTATTTTGTAGAGCTCTTTTCCATACTAGGAGAAATGTCACCTTCTGTTCTAAAATGATAGCTTCATAGTATGATGTATGGCCAAGTTGTACCGAGAATTACAATGCTAGTAATTTTTAGCAAATGAGCGACCAAAATCACGCCTTGAATATTATAAAAAAATGAACAATTCTAATTTGATGATTACATAAGACTATAAATAATCAAAGAATTAGTTCAATAAATCTCTCATATGAAGAGCGTTTTTCAGATTCTCAAAAGGGGATTTGGGGTGAGGGGGGGTTCTACTTACAACTTCCGGATTGATCATTCCTTCCGGTTCATTCATGATGTCCCAACCCCCTAGAGCAGGGTGCCCGTTGACGGCTTTTACCCAAGGGGTCAGGGCGTTGTCCAGGTAGGACTGTAGATTAATGCACACACGTTGTAGATTCCTTCACACACTTTGTAGATAATGCAGAAACTTTGTAGATTCATGCACACACTTTGTAGATTAATGCACACACGTTGTAGAATCATGCACACACCTTGTCCAAAACTTTAAATCACATCGCCATTTTGTGCCTAAACTATTTGGGGTCTAGTTTGTATGACATTGTTCGATTTACTAAATCTTGGCACTTCGATTATGGTTGATTTGTGTATGTAATTTCAAGATCTATAGGAAACAAAGATAAAAAAGGAAAAAAAATGAATTACCCATGCCTCGTACATTACTCACTCAATTAATTGCCCCCTGCCTCGTACATTACTCACTCAATTAATTGCCCCCTGCCTCGTACATTACTCACTCAATTAATTGCCCCCTGCCTCGTACATTGCTCACTCAATGAATTGCCCCCTGCCTCATACATTACTCACTCAATGAATTGCCCCCTGCCTCATACATTACTCACTCAATGAGTTGCCCCCTGCCTCGTAAATTACTCACTCAATGAGTTGCCCCCTGCCTCGTAAATTACTCACTCAATGAGTTGCCCCCTTCCTCATACATTACTCACTCAATGAGTTGCCCCCTGCCTCGTAAATTACTCACTCAATGAGTTGCCCCCTGCCTGGGGCATTACTCACTCAATGAATTGTTCCCTGCCTCGTACATTACTCACTTAATTAATTGCCCCCTGCCTCGTACATTACGCACTCAGTTAATTGCCCCGGGCCTCATGCATTACTCATTAAAGAATGCCTCCCCCTGCCTCGTACATTACTCACTTAATTAATTGCCCCCTGCCTCGTACATTACGCACTCAGTTAATTGCCCCGGGCCTCATGCATTACTCATTAAAGAATGCCTCCCCCTGCCTCGTACATTACTCACTTAATTAATTGCCCCCT